>ML995822.1:162548-310383 GCA_010093825.1 Teratosphaeria nubilosa
TGCGTTAGTCTTAGACCTCTAGAGTATATTCTTTAGTATAATATTATATTTATAGTCTTAAGGCTTAGAGACTTCTTATCTAGAGTATAATAAGATTAATTAACTAAGTTAAGTATAAGGCTCCTAAACCACTATAAAAGAGTTATGTCTATATACCTAAAGAATTCTATCTCTTTTTCTTTTGCTCTATCCACTTACTTCTAAGTACTTAAGCGCTTATCTTAATTATTACTAATTACTATAATTACTACTACCTCTTTATAGAATGCTATCTCTAACTTAGACTAGTACTAACTATACTTTGCTTCTCTATTCTATTATGCGTTACTTCTATCTAATAATTCCTAACACCTAGATAGAGTAGAGTAATATCTAAAAGTATATAAGAATATAGAATAGACTAAGTCTAGAGTATATTTAACTTATATTAGTTTCTAACTAGTTAGAATTAACTATTATTAAACTCTTATTGTTTATTAGAACTACTTAGTACTTTCTTCTTATTATATAATTATCTAAAGAAGCTACTACTACTTATCTATTTAGGTTATATATACTAAAGGTACATATAACCTATAAGTTAGTTATTAATAAAGTAGTATTATAAATTAAGAAGTATAGAGAGTATATAAGAGAATATATAAGTTATAGTTATAAGATAGATAGTACTAATTATATAGCGCTAGAAACTTAATGTATTATATAAAGAAACATATACCTAACTAAAGGAAGAACTTAGTAGTTATATATAACTATACTTAGCAACTATTTAACTAAATAACTAGTTAAATAGTTTAATAGTTAAATATATATAGAGAGAAGTAGTATTTTCTTTCTATGTATATAAGAATATAGAATAGACTTATTTAGACTATATTTAACTTATGTTAGTAATTAACTAATTAAAATCAACTATTATTAAACTCTTATTAGTTATTAGAACTACTTAGCACTTCTTTCTTCTTATATACTTATCTAAAGAAGCTACTAACGCTTATCTATTTAGGTTACTTATACTAAGGTATATATAACCTGCTAGTTAGTTGTTAAAAATTTACTTTAGAGATAGTATTAAATATACTCTGCTAATCTAAGCACTTTTTCTAGATACTATATATCTTTTATATTATAATAGCTAATATATAATAGCTATTATAGTCTAATCTATATATATAAGAGCCTTATACAACTAAATAAATATGTAGTATATAAATTAGTTTGCTGCAAGATAAGAGCTTAGTAGCTTTTTAAGCTAAACAACAAAGCTGCGTCTTTAATCCGTGCGTGAATCCTACAAGCCGTCCTAGCGTCGCGGCACGCGAGGCGGCGAGAGGCTCAAGTTCGCGTGTACCTACTACATGAACTTCGTAACATCTGCCGATTGTTGTTCGTTGCTTCAATTCGACAGCAGACGCGTGCGAACAACCACGTAGAGTCCTCTCTCCTCCGACCATCCCGGTGTCTTTCATTAAGTTCAACCCGTCGCTATTCCTTCACCCAGGTCAACGCAGCTGTGCAGAATTCTCCTGCACTCCTGCAGCAGCCTGCCCCCCTCATCAAAATGACTGTCATGTGCCAAGGGACCTCGGTCCGTCCTCATCTAGGGATGCATGTTCGCGGAGGTGGACAGCTGCGATCTGGAACAAGATCAAGAGATTGTGATTAAGGAAAAACCTGTTCGTTGACTGTGAGAGCAGGTACACCACCTTTTCATCATCGTGTATAACAAGCACATCCTTGGGAGCACCCTAGACGCGCCCTCGATTAGCTTCTAGCGAATGGGGTCGAGTCGCCCACTTTGGCTTTTGCTCTTTCTGGCAATGCTTACACTAGCGACAAGGTCTAGGGCCGCCCCTGTTACATGTATACACCATCGTGAGAAGGCCTGAGATGGACGTCACTGAACTCATAGGAGGTAAGCTCTCGTGCAAACCCAGAGCCGGGCTCTCGATCCGAATGCAAAAACAGGCGGTGCCCGTAGTACAGAAGCCATGCTTACATCGGACAAAATTGGTCACGGCCTATAGATGCCTACAACATTGCCAAGAGAGCTGATGGGTACTGATTCAATCCATGCGCATCAGGCAGATGTGGCTTGGAAAGCAGGTAGGTAGCTACATTGAATAGGCAGCGATTCCATCAGTCAAGCAATCGATCAACTAGTTGACCAGTTGATTGTGACTTTTGAATCGTCACGCTGTCAACGCATCATCAGCCGCTGTAAGGAGCAGTCAACGGTGATTTCGAGCAGTCAACTGGTCATGAAGCAGTCAAATGTATAATTCAGCAGTCAATATTTATCAACAAGTCAATCGGTTGATTGACTGATGGAATCACTGGGGATAGGGACATCGGCACGGCATTTGATTCGACCTTTTCGTCGTGTTCGTTGGCGGGCAAGATCATCATTGCACTCTGCCTGCAGCTCCAAGACATCACTATACAAGCAGCCAAGACCTGCAAACCATACTCCTCAAGCCCCATGCGCATCCCTCACACTTTCTCCTCCTTCTCCAACCCCCGAAACATCCCCCCATGCCACCCATACGCCTTCCCAAATCTCCGTCCATGCCTCCTACAATGGCGATCCGGAATCTTGCCACTCGGATGCGGCTCATGGATCTGAATCGACCTCTCGACATCCAAGCCCGTGGGCCGGAAATTCCACACTGAACCATATAGCTTCTCTGGCACGAAGCCCGTGGCCGCCATGGCGTGCAGGAAGCCTGCCCAGGGCACTTCGTCGGGGGTCGAGGAGATGTAGGGCGTGAAGCAGAGGGTCCGGAATACTTTCAGGGCGCGCGCGTCGAGGTGGAAGGTAGGTTGCGCGTCTGGGAGAGCGCTGGCAGAAGTACCGGCGGCTGCCGCCGCTGGAGGGTCGTGATCGGGCTGTGCGGCTGGCGTACCGCGCGTTTTGGGCTTGGTTTTGGTATGCGTGTGATGGTGACCGTGACCATGTGCATGCTGATGCGGATCTGCATGGTTCCGCGCAAGCGTGCGCTCAGTACGGCGCTCGAGATCGAAGTACAGCTCTGATAACGGACGACGAGCCGCCTCATCGACCTCATTTTGCGTGGCCGCGACAGCATTCTTATCCGCAGTGGGCTCTACCCACTCTCCCAGACGCTGGAGATAGCGCGTTGGCGAGAGGAGCTTGCGGACCGCAGTCTCGATGCCACAGTCACAGCATTTGTCGCATGCCGAGCCAGGGCACCGTGAGTCCCTTGATCACTCTGCCCTCATCGTCTCGCATATCCTCCATAGGAATTTCGAGTAATTTGCCTTTGTAAACATCCAGTTGACGCAGAGCTTCCGTCAAGACCGCCAGGTCCGCTATCACGTTCGCGATATGAGCAGAGACGAGCGCTTGCACTTTTGGCTCTGCCTGAATCAGTCTCCAACATCGTCAACAATGTTGACGATGCCATAGCGCGTGTCCATTCCTTCGAGGATCACCGCAAAGTTTACTATTAGTCTTCTCGGACAGCGGCCAGATTCCAGTTTTCTTGGCAAGCTCATCATCTTCTACCCTGCGCTCGAAATATGGTCTAAGCGGCGGGGAAGAATGTAAGCAGGCCTTGAGCTGTGAAAGCGGGCCACGAAGGGCATACTGGAGATAGATCTTGACGTAGCTCACGTCGAATTGCACATCCTTAGGCATCTCTTCGTCAGGATCCCGTTGGGTAAAAGTTTCCTCGTTTTCCTCCATGAGACCGTAAAGCTTCGTCCAAACTTCGAGATAGTAGTCGGCACTAGCCACGACGTTGCTGATGACCGGGGCCCCGACGAGCTTCTCCCGTCCCGAATGTAGGTGTGGATGCACGATACCGTAAGTATCTTTGACATGATCGTAGCGGTGGTCCATGAGCTCTTTCAGCGATTCCACAAAGTAGGAGGGATCCTCACGGAGCGACGAGACGTGGTCCTCGGCAGCAGAACGCTTGCCGTTCGAAATTGCTTTGAGGGTAATCGATGCGATCGGGTTTCCCGTGTGCCGCTTCCGATTGCATCTCCGTCAGAGAAGCAAAGCCGATGGCGTTTGGTGCGTTGAGCGAAGGCTCGGGTTGTATCTCCGCTTCAAGAAGACGATCAGGCATAAGGCGTGCAACAGCTCCTTGCAACAGTCTACCAGGAAGCGCATTGCTCGCCCTTGGATCTCCAACAGGACCAGTCCAGTACCAACCGGGAGACCTCTATAACCTTTCATCGGAGTCTCAGCTTCCGTATTGCTATCGAAGGAGACTATCTCGCCATACGAGTGTCGACTCGGTCTGTCTTTCAGCATCATCTGATGTCGATTCAAAAAGGATGCCTGGATTGCAAATCTAATGTATCCCACGTGGCAGGCATCCATGTCAGCTCTCCAGAATGCACACGGCGGGTTTCTGCCTCTGGCCTTGAGCATGACCAGAAGATTTCTGGGCTTTAACAGATCTGTAATAAGACCCTGTCGGTACCGTCCAGACGCATTTCACGTGACTCGAGAGTCTGATTGGGAATTGGTGTTGCGGCAGTCCAGTTGCCTTTGATCGTCAGCAAGAGTCGAGATTCGGGGACTTGATGTTCCTCGCTTGGCATGATCTCACCTTCAGAATCCCAATATTTGTGGCATTGATCGCTACGATCCAGAAAGTTCCTGGGTGGAGGGCCCATCAGAGAGACCATTTGATGGCGAAATGTTGCTCATCGTTGAGGTGCCCATCCGAGCGGCGCCGAAATCTGTGACCACGGGCGGGTTGTGGCTCGTCGGCATAGCATAGGAAAGATGGATTGTTCGATCCGCCAGGACCTTGCGCGGCGAGGGGTTGTTGGGCGTAGCTTGCTCAACCTTGGTCACGACGATGTCATTCGCTCCGACAAGGATATTGTTTGGTGACAAGTCTTGGTTGGATCTCAGCTAGAATTCTTGCTCGACATAACCAAGACCCTGGAGACACTGAGCTGTATGTACCATTCCCGCCTGGTGAATGAGATCCAATGCGGTCACAGTGAACAATAAGAACCTTTGCAGGAGGGTTTTCTCTAGAGCCCTATCCTCGAATAGATCGCGCAGGTTTGCCAGGGTCATGCCTAGAGCTGGGAAGACGAGGCATTGATGGAGCCCATGTGGTCCTTTGACCCTCACTCCCACGTACGGCTATAGGTCACAGAACACAGGATTGGCGAGGACTGTCCAGACTGTGTCCGAGTCCAAGGCAAATTTATCCCACGTGAGTGACATAAAATTTACCTTATCCACTGCAGTAGTTCTAGGGATCTGTCAAATCGAAAATTCGCTTGCGATATCCGCTACATTGCTGGGCCGCGTTCCATGCCCTTCAACCTGTCACATCCCTCCCAGATGCACACATCCGGCATGATCCAGATCTGCTTCATCCGTGTGTTGAGGCTTCGCGACGCTATGGAAGCAGCACAGATATCGCAAATGCTATGCTTCGCTGCCCGCGCAGACCTCTCCACTCTCTCCTCCCGATCCCTCGCTAAGGACTACACCGAGGACACGCGACGCCTTCACACGGCACGCTGTTGAGGATCCTATCTACGGACCACTAGCACCCAGCGAGCAGCTGTAAGGTCTCACCACTGGCCCTAGCATGCGCTTCATCAGCCACGTCTTCGCGCTATTCGCAGCTACAATCTCCTCCGTGAGGGCTTAGTGTTCCCCCGGCATTGGGCACTGCGCGACTGATCTCAAATTTCGACGAACTCATTGGAACAGGCCTGTACCATTTGGTATCAAGACTACGATACTCATTAGCAATTGCAAGAGGGCAAAGTCTTGGTTGTGTTAACACATAGCCTGGCGCCCATATCCCCGAGCTTTGATCTGGCACTATGATCCTTATTCGTCGCGAAGTCTCCAGTGCTCGATATCCCTGTTTACCTGGGCAATCCGCGACTTCGGCCTTGGCTTCTGTACATACGTGCTCGAGCCCAAGTGATGCACTAATCAGGTGCAACTGATGGTCTCCGAACGCCATATCAGAGACAAACGCCAAGGTACCAAGATGGAGCGGGTCCCGAGATCGCATCTTCACACCGATGAGTCCATAAAAGCATAAAACGTCAAGCTTTCCGCCTCTGGGATCTGATTGCTTGTCAAACCTCCTAGCAACATTCGCAGCAGCTATGAAGACATCATCCATCGTGACACTCGTCACCCTCCTCGGCGGTCATGCATCAGCCTGGGTAAAGATGCCTCACCACAGTACTCGATCGCATCCGGCACATTGACTGACAAGTCCATGACAGAGCTGCAACATGGCCTTGAACGCGCTTGGCGAGCGAGCAGGGCCTGGATGGTGCGCTCAAGCAGGACAACAGACGCAATATTGTTCAGCGGTAAGCTCCCACGGGAATCAGCCTCTGTTCCCTACATAAGGGCATCACTGACGCCGCGGCCTCACACGTCGCCTATATCATCAGCCCCACTGCCCGAGTCGTCGTCTGCATCTTGATGATGCTCTCAGGCGTGGCGACCTGGACTTACCGCCATGACCGTCGCGAGGCTTTACAGACATGCTATGCAGACACTAGAGAAGCGGTAGGAGGATGTGCAGGCGATTATGGACCGTGAGGAGTGACTGCCGTCCGGCTTTTGGCAACGAAAGATTGAAGATAACCCTCCTTTGGAGCCTATTCAGTCCCGTGAGCAGTCGGTCGATGGTCTGCCGCCGCTGATCGACGAGTTCGCCCCTCTTGCGATTTTCCCCTGCAGATCTACAGCGCCATGGCGATCCCGGCGCATGGCGGCGCGCCATATCCCTTTGAAGAACAATCTCGTCCGCACGAGGGACCGGAAGTTGCCACATATAAAGTCGTGCTGGGGCCATGACAACCAGAATCCAGTACATGGTACTCCTCGATGGCCGCTGCAATCACAGGTCCAGTCTCACAACTTTATCACTTTTCAGTCACTCGGCCCGTCATTGTTGGCATGGAAAGCCGCTTGTGATGCCTTGGCGTCGAAGGTGGCATGTCTTCGCCGCGAACACCCCAGAAACAAGCGCCGACAATGCCTCATCGTCGCAACGCTCAGCTGCCCGATCTTACATCAAAGAGCTGACTGGACTCTCTAGCTGCCTGTCGATGTTTTCTTTTGCTTTGTTGTTCCATCGTTCTCGGTACAGGAAGTGTTAGGAGCTAGAGATACTATACACATGGTCATGGTACGTATTTCTACTAACAAAAGCAAAGCGCTGTGGCAAGAAGACAGGACTGTTTCGATTAGTAACCACAAGGTACCTAGTCGTAACGATCAGCTCTATGCTTTCCGCGGGAAAGCCAGCATATATTGTCCTGCCACTCCGCACAGTCCCTCGCAGCCGCGCGAGTCCGCTTCGATCGGAAAATGCTGCAGCCCCGCACCGCCGCGGAAACGATACTATAAGGAAAAGTGCCCTTCCTGACCTCTGACCTCTTTCCTTTCATTACACACCGAGGACCAAACCCTTCGCCTCTCACAGATCAAACGACGTCTTCAACGTCGTATCCACAAACCCGACTCCCATTTCGACCAGAAGAAACTCCCAGACTCACAACCCTAGATCTCGACCCACGATGCGCGTCCCCACCCTCTTCCTCGCGCTCCTCGTGACAGCAATCTCCTTCTGCTCCGCAGACCCCTGCGATGAGGACCCATATTCCTGCGCCTGCTGCCAGTCGGAATGCGGCACTACGCCTACTCCCAGCCTGTGCGTCTCGGATATGTGTGGCAATAATTGGTATGTTGCTCCTGCTTGCTCAGCAGGTGATTTTCCTCTGTTATGAACGGGGTAAGGGGATCGGAGGTCGATAATTTTGAGCTGACGGGGGTATGGTTTTAGTGAGAATTGATGAGGTGTGGGATGCGGTCTTGGATAAGGGGGCGGCGGCGGGGGGAAGGGTGGATGGTTTGAGGGGAGGCAAGGCACGGAGGGGTGGGGGCGGATGATTTCAGTTGGGGCGGGGGTCTGATATCGTCGAGAAGGGGGTTTTGATCGATGTCCAAGGAGCAGCTTGAAGAAACCAACTTACGTGCGTCGTTCTCGGCCTGATAGCTGAAATTACGATGCCCCATCGTTACTAAGATTGCCAGGCGAGACTTGCTTTTGTGGTCCTTGTTGCTCCTGTCATTGTGGATCATCCTCGACCGTGGCAACTTCATGTCAAGTGCGCTGCAGGACTCCAGGGGTCGATACCCGAGGCACGACAGATGAGAAGTCCCTCTGCAAGACTCTTCGACTGGTTCATTCGAGCTTACGCTCTCCAAAGAGAGCACAAGCTTATCTAAGTCGTGAGTGCAGCGTTACGTGACACGGTACATTGCTCGAAGGACTCTCTGAGTTCATGAGAACGATCGCAAGAAAGAATCAATGCTTTGCGACAGCGAGGCGCAATGACTATAGCTTCGCATCGGAGAGCCAAAATCGGGTCTGGCATCTCGAAGATTCTCTTGACGACGCACACTGTTGCTGGTGTAGCGTTGCGTCATTGTAATCCATGCGATACTGATCTCGACCTAACCATGGTCGTGTTCTCTCGTGCGAAGACGATGAACGATCCGATAACAACGGGAAGCTGCTCTCGAAACTCTGTCTCTAAGTCGAAGCTCGGGAAGTCCGATAGTACATTGCATCTGTTGTCTGCTGCAATCAGGGCATCATTGTCCACATACCCGGCGTCCTGTCAGACAGACAATGGGCAGAAGGTGATCCAATCGTCTCTGGTGAGCTTCCCGTATATCCACCTTCGCGTTGTTGCAATCGATGACCTTGCTAGTTGTGTAGAAGGTGCCAACATTCTTCCGAGCCTTTGCCGTCAGGCGTTGCACGTCTTGAGATCGACCAAGTGTGCATGCATATCGGACAGTCCGTAGTATCTTAGAGCCGGATTCATGCGAATGAGTTGCGATCATGACTGAAAGTTTGGTGTCCATGCTCGCAGTCTGTGCTCGTGTAGCATTCCGATTGAACATCTCAGTCATCGAGTGAAGCTGATCCAGAGGCAGTGATATCACAAAGAGCCAGCATTTTTGCTTTCTTAAATGCCGTCCCATCCTTCCAATCGTCTACTTCCCAATATCCCAGGCACGACCCCGCTGAAATGTATCAATTGTCAGCCTTCATACAATATAATACCTGCAACCAGCTCCTGCACGCAGGAGAACACCAGCCATCTCACGACTATAAATCATCGAACACTTCATTACACGCCCCTAGCACTCGATCCTATGACATCTATGACATCCAAACCCGTCTCGCTGGACAGGGCAGCCAGCCACTTCACTCTCTCCGCCACCTATCGAGCTCCAGATCCCGCAATCCATCAAGTACAAAGCGCAAAGCCAGCATAAACGCCCGCCTTGACTTGATTGCAATCACGTGCCTCATCCGTGCACCGGAAATCCTGAACAACACACAGACATACATTAGTCATTCGGAAATCTTCAGAACCTTTTGCATAGTCCGCATGGAACGTCAATGGCAAGATTACGCACCGGAGTACACGGCTGTCGTGGTCCGTCTGGGTCCGCGGACTCAGGATAACAGTAGCCTGTGGGGCACTGCGGGTCTGTGGCGTCGTCGCAAAGCTTGCATTGCTGTCGCGAGGTAGACGGTTAGCTTTATAGTCCAAATTTGCGTAAAGGATCAGCAATGGGAGGGCTTACATATGCAATAGCTAGAGATGCGAAGAGAAGAAGCAGGTTGGTCGACTTCATATTTCCTGACGGTTAGGCTGACCTTAGGGGGCTCGCTGACATTCATATACTCTCAGTGGTAGTGTAAGATCTCCCCCCTCACGAAGTTGCTCGCAGCCTTGACATTGTTCCAAGACACAGGAGAGCTTGGCGTTCGTTCAAGCCACGATAGATTCTTGGAAACAAGCGAGTCCCCAGGACAATCGTCGGCAATACTTTGCAGAGCCAGTGACCCGGCTGCTCGATCTTCGGGTCATCGAAGCTCCCATTAGCATCAACCAGGTGCCCGTATAAAAGCTCGTTTCCACTTTGCGTAGTGGCGAAATACTCAAGGCGGAAATGCAATGTAGCAGTGCGAGCAGACCATGTGACTACTCCGTACAGGGTCGACCCGCTTTGGTCAGCCTGCCAGATCGTCCGGGAGAAGCCTCAGAGTTTTGGTAGGCCCTTCAGGCCAAGATCAGGCCATAGTGGACCGTTGCTTCGTATCCGATCCCTTCGCACCCTCGAGAACCTTGGCAAGAGCCATGTAGGCTAAATCAACCAGGTGGGTATCGATGTTACAACCCAAGGATGAGTGACTGGTACGGCCAATTCGATTCTGCTAGCAACGTGCTTGGTGCTCGCGACAGTTCCTCCGCCGCGACCAAACATTTGGCCGAAGAAAAGAAAACGACGATGTTGCAGGAAATCCGTCTCGATCCCTCCAGAAGCATGCCGTTGCGAACAATACACAAGTCAAAAGTGGATCGACCGCATGAAGCTAAAGAGTCTTGGCATGTCCGTACGTACGTAGCGACAGGGTCCCAGGTCACCTTCGCGATTAGGTTCCGGCCAATAGAATTGCTGCTTGCGAAGAGCCGCTCATGCTCTAATAGATGGAAATTCCCAGGATGTCCTTGTGAAGTGTACGGACTTGCGAAGACTCGGTATGTACCTCCATCGGCCACATGTCGCCTAGAACGGCATGGACACCCAACTATCAAGACTAGCGAGCAGTGATGCAGCTTCTCCTAGACTTGCGCCGCGGACAAGTCATGTTCGTGTTCGTGTTGGTGTCACGGTACCAAAACGAGCTCCGGTCCTTGGAATCGTGGTCAGTTCTGCGTTGCTCCAACACCCCGATCCCACGCCATGTCCCGCACCATCCTCCCCCTCAGCCGCTCCAAACTCGCATCATCCTCAAGATCCTCGCAATCGATATTCCGCCCTCCAGCCTCGATAAAACGCACCAAGACGCGAAAATCATGCAGCGAACACGTCCGCATAGTCTCACAGATCTGGAATTTCGACTCCCCAACCACTGAAGCGGCGGTACTGGTCTCTAGTCCGCTGCCAGTACTAGCCGCCGAGGGCAGATGTCCGGGCTCATCAGACGGAGGTAACACGTTAGCTGAGGTGGCTGTGGCTTGTCTCATGTGAGGTGGGCGCTCGGGTCCGAAGACTGGGCGGTGAGGGACGTTGGCTGCTCCAGAGGCATTGTTACCAGTCGAGCCTCCCGGCGGGAAGTTGAAGTCGTCCTCCGACTCATCCTCGCCCTCACCGTCCCATTCATCTTCGCTCCCACCCTCACCCTCGCCGTCCCATTCATTCATCCTCACTCCCACTCTCGCCCTCAAGCTCCGGGAAAACACGGCGTCGAATCCGCTCAAAAGTCTCCATGTCCGGAATCGCCTGCATGCCTTCGAATTTGAGACCCGCTTGTGCGGCGAGAGCCTCCATGTCCATCGTGCCGGATCGGGCGGAAAGGGGTGAGTATCTCGCAGAGGGAGTTGAACAGGTTCGGGAGCTAATCTGCTCTGTGTCTACCTCAGTTCCAGTTGGAGGTAAATATGGACCGTGCGTTGAGGTATGTGCTGTTGATTATTGACGGTACATACCTACGACGACATGAGAATGTTGTGTAGGCGGCGGTTACAGCCGAGGTCACGTGTTACCAGCTCCAACTGTTCCGCTGGGATCCATGATTGTTGCAATGACCGTCGAGGATTTCTTGCCCGAGCATATCCATGTGTGAGAACGGGAAACAATTAAAAGTGGGGGAAACGCGTGAGCGCGATTCGCGCGCGCTTGATTGGGTATAGCGGCGCTGTCGATTCATGCTTAAATTTATGCATGTTTGCGCAATTGCAGCAGTACTCCCGTTTGCGGGCAGGACGCGAGAAAACGGGACGCCACAAAGCCCTCCCGTCGCTCGCAGCAGACAATCACCGTAGTAGACATTCATCGCAGCTCGTGCTTCCACCCTCCTGCTCCATCTATCTCGCAATGCCTATACCACTCCAAACACCCATCCCCCCAATCAAGCCTCCACACCCCCCAAACTCCCCAGCACATCCTCCCCAACCCCACCCCTCTCCACAACCATCTTCACCATCCGCGCCAACAACGCCCTGCCCACCCCACCCCTCGGCGGCCTCCAAACCGACTGCCCTTGGTCGTTCTCCTTGATCGCCAACACCTCCGCCGCACTCAGCGTCTGCGCGCCGTAGGACCCGGTGGTCGTGTTTAGCACGTTCGGGACGCCTGCGCCTGTGAGTCGGGAGGGGGGGTCGATGGTGCGGATTGCGACGATTTTGAGGGGGTGGTTAGGGGTGGAGGGGGAGGCGGCGATGGAGATGGCGAGGACGGAGTCTGCGACGGCCAGTTCGTCGGTGCTGGGGTCGAAGAGGATGTTGGGGCCTGCGGACATGACGAGCAGGGTGACGGGGGGTTTTGCGCAGGAGGCGGAGGTCGCTGTGGCGGGGCGAGGGTAGAGGTGGGTGGAGGCTTCCCAGTCGTCGTTGAAGAGGGGGTCTTCGTCTTTTTCGGATAGCAAGGCTGGGAGGCGTGTGGAGAGGAGGGCGAGGTGGGTGGTGAGGGAGAGGAAAGGGAGGGGGTAGGACAGCGGCTGCGAGAGCAGCAGGATGTCGATGTAGAGGCGCCAGTGGAAGCGGGTGTTGATGTAGAGGCGGTCTTTGAGGCTGGCGTCGGAGAGCAGGGCTTCGGAGAGCATGGCGGAGAGGAAGACGGGGAGGGCATCGTCGTCGCGGAGGCCGGGGATCTCGATGGCGATTTCGAGCCATTCGTCGCGGCCTTTGCCGGCTTTTCGTCCGCCGTCTGCGGCTTCGGAGTCTTGGTCCATGTCTTCGTCGGCGTCGGCGTCGGCGCTGGCTCGTCCTAGACCCAGCACGCCTTCACTGGCTACTTCGCCGCTTGCGCCTGGGAGAGATCTGCTCTTTTCCACTTCTGCTTTGACGCCTACGATGGCTTCGGTGCCGTCGGCGAAGCATATCCTGCCGCTGCCGTTTGCTAAGGGGAGGATGTCTGTTTCTGCGACCAGTGGGCGGAATTGCGTAGGTGAGCGGGCATCGGGACGGATGGGAGGCTGTTGCGATAGAGAGGTGTGGAGGTAGGAGAGCTCGGCGGGCGAGAGTGGGATGTTTGCGTAGGGTGCCATTCGGGAGGTCTTAGTTGTCGGTTGACGGTGACATTGATTGTTAGAGCTGATTTAGTTGTGGTGGAAGATGTTTTGAGGAAGTTGATTGAGGGCTCGCAGAAAATGTGGTGTGAACGTCGACTCAATGCCTACCTGTCGACTCCCGCGTACTCAGCCTGACTATGGCACGATGGTCAATATGGAACTTCCTCGCATTACCTGAGGCCGCTATCAACAAGCAGCAAAATGTGACGCTGCCGCAAGCTGATCTATCGAACCATTGTGAACAAGTCAGCTGGGCAGTCACGTGGCGTGTCATCGCCGGTTCCGCTTTCTTCGGCGTCTGGCACGAGATCCCTTCCGAATGCCGCTGCATGTGACTAGACTACCTCCACATACAGGTACCTTCTCGGACAACTTGCACTTGTTCCTCCCGCCCGGATTTGTGTACAATACATGTCCTTCGTAACTTTATGCGCCAGTCCTGCATAGAATTGTCCGTCGCTGATCATGACAAGCGCCACCTACTCAGCCACCCAGCGACGCTGGCATACGTACAAAGGCCTCAGACGATGACTTTGCTGGCACGGGCAGGCGCAAATGTTGCTGTGGCTGTGCCTCGTGTGTCTGCTGGCATGAATACATGTACAGTACCTGAGGAGGTGCCTTACGATAATTGAAATTTCCATCATCGACCTCGGCGTCCCTCGGCTCGTTGCCGTCATCCCGAACGCCGCTGCCGGGTGCCCCAGATCGACCCAAAGCCTCGTACTTCTAGCGGACGTTCCTACCGTTGAAACACTCGTCGCACCATTTCATCCCCACCCTCGTGTACTTACACTTCCCTTCCCCAGGCATTCAATGTCAACATACAGTACAACAACCATAACAATACACTATATCCACCAGCAGTAATTACGACGGCTACCCACACATATACTCAAAAGCAATTGATTGGTGGCATTGATTAGTCGCAATGCCGACCATCTTGCGCAACCCGTTCCGGAAGAACGACGAGAATGTGCGGCCGGCCATAGCCATCGAGCAGGCGGTCAACGGCGTCAAGCCGATTGATGTCAAGGCGCCGGTCGAGTACAAGTTGAGCGGTATGCGCCTCGATCGCACATGACATGGCCATTCAGCTGATCCATCCCTACAGAGATCAACGACTCCGGCATCTGTCTCCCACCCTCCCCACCGCCCGAGCGCAAGTCGTTCTGGAACAGCTCCCGCACCACCACCTCCTCCACCTCCACCACCCAGCGCTCCCTCTTCAGCGAGAACGAGCCCTTCAACATCTCGCGCGAGTCGTTCGATTCCTACCGCCGGAGCTTCGACATCTCCGGCCGAAGTCCCGTGATCCAGCCAAACGATGCGGGCAGAACGCGTGCATCATTGGACAGTCGCACCTTCCTCCCACCACCCTCAGTCCGGACTAGCAACAGCTTCACCCGACCCAGTGCAGTCCCGGCCCAGACTCAGGAAGAGACCGACACCTTTGAGGATGTGGATATCATGGACAAGCCCGTGGTGTCGCTCCCACAGAAGAAGAGGGGCTTGTTCGCCAGACTTACCGATTCCGGTGATCAGCCCCAGAGGCCGAACAGCAGTGATGGCAAGACCTCGTGGCACCACTTTGGAGGACGGAAGCGAGGACAGAGCGGTCAGGGCGCTGAGTTGGGAAACATGCCGGTGCGGAGGGAGACGACCCCGAAACCAGAGAGTCAGCTTAGGAAGGAGGCGCCGAAGCTTGTGATGCCTGCAGTGGTAGCACAGGATCAGGCCAAGGTCGACACAGCAGCGACCAAGCACAAACAGACCATTTCCATTTCGACAGAGAACCAGGAGGCGAAAAAGACGCCTCAGCCAGAATCACAGAAAGATGATGCAATCGAGACGGCGCAATCGGCCCTACAGGACGTGAGTCTCGACGACGAAGCCCCCACGACGACTCCACAGCCGGACGTCACAAAGGCAGAACCGTCGAAAGGCCCAGCATCAGAGTCGGAGAGACTGCCAGCGCTGCAGCCGAAGAACATTCAAGCGCCAGAAATACGGATCGAATCTTGAAGCCGGGCGGACGCACGTCCAAGTTCACCGAGGCGGTGCAGGATCTTTGACTAGGGTATTGGATTTGATTGGTCCTCTTGTTTTTTTGTTTTTTTTGGTTTTGATGTTGGGATTGGTGTAGGTTCTGTTGATGGCGACTCCGGCATACAGGGTTTGACTTGAATTTGGAGGGTCTTTGGGTATGTGATTATGATGGGTACAAGTTATGAGGGCATTGGGATACACATGGATGTTTGTTTGTTTTGGGAACGAGGGAACGATGATAGGTGAATACCGACAGGCATGGATTTTGAAGAGGGATGGCAGCAGGTTCAGGGGGGGAAGTGGAGAATTGAGTCATTGTTTCTGTTTTTTGTCTTTTTCTGAGAATTATGAGTGTGGGCTTGAGAAAACCTTTCTTCATGGCCTGTTTCTGAGAAGAAATGAGATGGGATTTACTTCTCTCTCTCTCTCTCTCTCTCTCTCTCTCTCTCTCTCTCTCTCTCTCTCTTCAGGACCTCACCTTTCTCAGACCAGATAGATGGAAATCGAAGATGGCGCGGGAATCAACCGCTGAGCAGACAGACCGACCTTTGGTGAGCGCTCTTGCCTTTGCACTGACGCACGCTCCCGAAGCCAGACCGAGTGCATAGACATGCTCCGCTCTGTACCCACAGGAGCCCTCTGCTGTACTTCCATATACCCCACCGCCTTTGTACCGCGACTTGAGAATCGGGAAAGCGGCGGGACATATGCGTTGGCCGGTCATGTACTCGATGTCACGAGAGGCTTCGGAAGATTCGCTGGGCGTGGGAATCAGAGCGCAGGTGTCAAGGACTGGTGTCGACGTTGAGGAAGGTTAGGGTCGCCTGGTTTGTGGGGAGCTATAGGCATCTCGGTTTGTAGTGCTCATGTGGCGAGGCGAATCTCAAGATCCTGGTGGATGTAATGGAATACCTGGCTGCGAGGGAGGCGGGGGCGCTGAGGTAAGGGGTTAGGAGGATTGTGTTGGGTAGAGTAGTGTGTTCGTGAGTGCAGACCGGCAATCCAGGCCTTGAGTCGTATGTATTGCGCGGTATATTGCTACGAATGCGAGAGCGGTGAGTGCGGTTGAGACTAAGGCGGCGGCGGTGCTGGAGCGGTTGGAGTTGCTGTGTCATTATTCTGATTTCGAGAGATGCTGGTGGTTGTTATGAGGTATGTGAGCGTGAATGGAGCTACGCAGCTGCGAGTGAGCGTATGCTTTTGGGAGCATTATGTATCTTGTCAGGACTTGTTGAGTTCATGCTGTGCCTCACAGTGTAGTTCTGAGCGTCAAAACGAAACGCTGAAGCTGAATGGTAAGTCTGCGTCCCTATCGACCTGAGCAAGTAGACACTCGCACGAATAGGCGCCGGGAGAGAGTATTAGGACATGCTTAGGCAGAGTGGCCATATCGCGGCGCACCACGGTGATCTGATCGTCCATGTCACGTCGCCTCGCCTGAACAGGCCGACCCAAGCGAGTCCGTCCTTGTTACGCTTTTGCTTCACCCGACTTCTCAGACATTTTCACGTGTTCGACATCATAAGCTGACTTGAAGGTACACAAGTAAGCGCCCCGAAGTCGCGTTGTAGTCTTCTTACCGCCTCCGTGAGCTGAGCTACCGCAAACTCCATCTTGATACTCTGCGCATTCCTCTCTATCTTACATTCGCCAGGCGATCAGGAAAAGTGCCGAGAATTCTGCCAGCAGGAATGGCAGTGCCATGCTCGCCTGGTGCCTGCGATTCGTGAGGTTGATGGCGGGTTGTTCAGCTGTAGATGCTTCAGTCCACATGAAGCCGTGGACCACCTATCAGGGCAATCGGATCTCACGAGTCTCGCCCTTCCGTGATTGGCTTCATGGTCGCTTGGTATCATGCGATACAGGACTGCGTGTGCAAGCGCTGGGCTGGCGATTTACTACTCCAAAGGGTGACGTCTCTTCCTGTGATCGTGAACAAGCAGCCGAAGAAAGCAGGTCATCACTTGGCCAGTGTGACATGCTCATACTCAAACAAATCAACTGGTCTGTCGGCCCTCGTCCTGGCAGTCGGACCAGCCAGAACCGCCAGAACAATGGCTCGTCAGCATTCCGAGGCCAAGCGGTCTGGGATTTCTTCGCCAGATCGAGGCAGGCAATCGAAGGCAACAAACCTATCTAGCGGTTTTCTAGAAGCGAAGGGTGTGGTGGGTCTGGCGATGGGCATAAACTTTGTCACCGCGATGGGTCACGGTGGGCGCCATATCGCGGCCTTGAGTCCTGAGGCGAGCTCTAAGCACCTGCACGATCCGATTTCCAGTGGCTCGTGCGAAAAGCGTGTGGGCAGTGATGTGCTGGCATACGGTCCCTGTTTACATTAGCGCATCCTTCCGCAGACCCGCAGCTGGGAATGGCAAGGCGATCCGACTTCATCTCCATACGTTGGCCACGTGCTATGTTCGATGAGATCACCATGTCAATTGGCCCGTGCTCCGACAGCCGGCAGTAGCATGACCCTGGTGTGTGATGTGACCGGCATGCGCAAGCCATTCGCTGAGTATGGCTGCGCGAAAGGGCGGAAGGCTGTTGAGGCGTTTCGGCGCCTCTGTAATGGTGGAGTGCGGCGCATTGTCTTGTGACGAGGCTACTTCCATCGTATTTTGCAGCCGCCCTCTAATAGGAAATTTTCGGATCATCCCAGATACCGGGTTACTGAACCGCTGTGCTCTGTTTGGACACATTGTGACGATGCATTAGCTCGGCGGCCAGGAGTGCTCGCTGAAAGTGGGCCAGATTATCTCCACAGTCCATCATCTTCGCTCTGTGAGATCCATCTGCATGAATTGTGATGTGGCCTCGAAGTACCGCGCAAGCTGCTGGATGGAGGAGTAGCGGCCAGATCGAGCTAACCACATCAAGCAATCTCCTGGCTATTGTTCCGTGGCGGGCACAGTACAAGGACCAGGGTTCTAGTCTACTGAACCGCAGCCAAGTCCGCCTTCTATTCAGGCAGGAACATCATGTCAGCCGCTCGACCCAGCCAATGAGGCTCATCTGGGTCGTTGCAGCGAGCGTCTCCGAACCGCTGCGGATTGAAAGCTTTGGGCGCTTCACGCCAAGCAATTGATCACAGTCTCTACGCTTCGTATTGCAATTTATCGGCGTAGCATACGCTCACTCAGGCAGAGATGTATCGAGGTACTCACCGCAGCAGCCACACGGGGAGGCAAACATGGTGACCGTATCGTGTGAATCGTAGTCGAGGATGGACCTCGCAGTACTGTTTCTCGCAAACGTGCGTTGCACACGCCCTGAATGCGGGAATCTTGCCACAACATCATCCAGCTACGTTTGTCGCAGGCGCATGCTAAGCATGTGATAATCGAGAGTGGAGCATACGGCTCTGTGTCCGCCGCGTTTGATTGGAAGTTCTGTGTTCGAGGTACCCACTTCCCAGCTTTCCAACCACTCTCCACCCTTGACGTGGCATGGCGAACAGGTTGTTTTCAAGGTTCCTGCGCTTAAGAGGAAGCTTGCTGCTTCATGCCGGCCTGGTGCACATTTCACGGAGCTTGGGCCAATGTTCGGTCGTAATGTTTCATGAATAGTGTCCGGATCACCCATTTTCTGTCTGCGTTCATGTAGCTTTTGGACCGTCGTCCTCTGACTGCAGCCTGATCACCCTTACCAAGTACTTAAGACCCATCCGCGCGCTCCAAATATGAGGTTCTCCAGACTTCATCGGTTCGGCGTGCGCCTCTGTCCACTTCTGCGAAAGCGCCTACAGAGGACCCGAGCCAATCAGATATGTCCAAGGACTCTGCGGCCAGTATGCCGGTAGTAAGGAGCACTGCAGGCACTCCACAGCCACGCCAGAAGCCTGCATTGCCTGTGCCAGCGAATTGTCAAGTCAAAACCTATGGCGCTGCGTACCCGGCCTCTCAACAACAGGCCAGCGCAGAAGGTGAGCGTAGCCCGATTCGTGGGCTATTGATGATGCGTATGCTGACCTCGCATGCCGCAGTCAATAACGGGCAGAATCAAACCCCAGCACCTTCAGGTCTAGGCGCGATCGTCTCGTTCGCTGACCCCAAGGGCAAAGCATCCACAACCTGGACAGCTATTAAATCACAACCGCCATGGGGACTCGGCGCTGCGAGTCCAACCAACAACCAGTCCTCGTCCTCAGCAGGCGTGACATATCAAGACCCAGGTGTTTATAGTCAGATGGGCGGCGCCTTTACCGCTCAACAGGGTCCGACAAGTGCTCCATCCACGCTCAGCCAAGCTGATGTCGGTCTTCCACCGGGTATCGATCCGCCCGGTGTGTCGCGTACAAGGCACCACGTTCGTAAGGCCCTGAATAATCCTGCTTTGCGTGGACTGGATCGATAGTACCGTGGGAGGAGGCCGAGCCTGCGATAGGCATCTCTGGTGAGACATATCCGAAGACCGTAATAACTTGCTGTAATCTTTGTGCACACGTACGAGGAGCGTAGGGGAGTATTGGCGCATTGGGGCATTGATCTGGGTGCGGAGTTTTGCTGGAGTTGCCGGGATTGCAAACTAGAAGCCATGGGTCTTGTCAAGGTTGGAGAACCACAAGCAGTAGCTATGCGTATCTTTAGACACGGTTCATGCATGCTCTTGGTAGTTGATATCCATCCGTCAATGTTCTTCTGTTGAAGACATGTTGCTAGCGAGGACAGCCGCCCACTTGACGCGTCTCTTACTTACCACATAGCGAACGGCCCATTTCGTTCGCTTGTCTGCTCGGCACTGACCCGAACTTGCGCTTGCCTATAAATCTTGCGGCCGGCCGCGGGTGACTGCACACTGGGCGGCTCGATCTCAATGCACCGACGGCTGTGGCACCGGTGGCGCCTGCAGGAGGAAGGTGCGATGTGGGTGGTCACCAGTCGGAAGAGCAGATTCTCCGAAAATTGAGGTTTCACGATGCTCCAGCCCGAGCTTCCTAGCAGACGACCACCACGAGACAAACATCCACCAAACATCTCAAGCTTAGTAGGACAACGGCCAATCGAGCGGTGGCAGCAATTCCATCGAGCACAGCATCAGCAATGCCGCCACCAACAGCCCTCGAACCTACGATGACGGCCATCATCGCCTCCGCCAGACCGACACTCTCTCGCCGCAGCATCGCCGCCATCCACAACTCCAGATACCCCATTCTCTACTCAGCACAGCGTTCGAACTTTAGCACATCGCCCAAACATGAGCTGCCAGGTCCGGGCGAGAGCATGATGCGCGCCGTCTCTCCCGTCGGCAACAACGGTCCACCAGGCTCGTACTTCCAATCATCCCGATCGTCTCTACCGGCCAACACGATCGTCAAGTTCGTGCCACAACAGACTGCATGGATAGTCGAGCGGATGGGGAGATTCGACAGAATACTGCAGCCTGGCCTGGCAATCCTGGTCCCGATCATCGACCGGATAGCGTACGTCAAGAGCTTGAAGGAGAATGCTATGGAGATTCCCTCTCAATCAGCCATTACCGCGGATAATGTGACCTTGGAGCTGGATGGTGTGCTGTACACGAGGGTTTTCGACCCGTTCAAGGCCAGCTATGGCGTCGAGGATGCAGACTACGCCATCAGCCAGCTCGCGCAGACGACGATGCGATCAGAGATCGGACAGCTGACTTTGGATCACGTACTGAAAGAGCGAGCAGCGCTGAACACCAACATCACGCAAGCGATCAACGAGGCAGCAGCAGATTGGGGTATCAGGTGTTTACGATACGAGATCAGAGATATTCATGCACCCGGCCCGGTTGTCGAAGCCATGCACCGACAAGTGACAGCCGAGCGAAGCAAGCGAGCAGAGATCTTGGACTCCGAAGGTCAGAGGCAGAGCGCAATCAACATCGCAGAAGGCCGCAAACAATCCGTCATCCTCGCCTCCGAAGCCGTCAAGGCCGAGCAAGTCAACACCGCATCTGGTGAAGCCGAAGCCATCCTCATGAAAGCCAAAGCCACCGCAGCAGGCATCGATGCGGTCGCTCGCTCCATCGAGCAAGGCAAGAACGCAGCTCAAGGCGCTGTCTCGCTTTCGGTAGCAGAGAAGTACGTCGACGCTTTTGGCAAGTTGGCGAAAGAAGGTACGAGTGTGGTTGTCCCGGGTAATGTGGGTGACATTGGGAGCATGATTGCGACAGCCATGAGCGTGTATGGGAATGTGAGTCAGAGCCAGGCGAAGGCGCAGGCGCAGGCGCAGAAGCTTTTGGCGGATCAGCAGCAGGAGAGCACGGAGCAGGGCTCGAGTCAGAGTGATGAGGGCGAACGGCATTCGGATTTGCAGAAGAGTGTGCTGGAGAGCTTTGAGAAGACGCAGCAGCGGCATTGAAGATTTTCTTGGTATGAAGCATGGCGTCAGAGGTGCTGGCGTTGTAGTATGAACGCACGTATCGAATTAGCGAGAGCGTGACATGCGTTACATCCTCTCGGCCCGGTCATTGTGACAACGACTGGCTGACGGAGAGTGCAGCTATGTCTGTACATATAGTGTGTACACTACTACACTTATTCATTTTCTCGAATGTCCTTCCGGACTGGATCTGTCGCGCCTGAGAATGCGGCACTTACCTCGCGATCGTTGGACCGTCGGAACCTTGGGTTGCTCGCGGGTTATTGAGAAACGCACTCGGCAAGCTGAAGCTGAACCACTGATACTAGAAGCACGAATCGATTGACCTACCTAACACATGCTACCGGGGATGAAAGAGGAGATCTTGCCGCCTGCACACCTTGAATTCAGATCACCTCGACTTCTGTCTGGTCGTTGATGCGAGCTCAGAGGTGGCCAGAGTCCGCGCCGCCATTGCTGTCAACAATTACGCATTCATGCTACTCATCAGCGGCCTCTGGCTCCTCCTCCTCTTGTTCCTCCTCTTCTGACTCCTCTCCTAGTGCCCTCAGATCGGCTTCGAGTTGCTCAAGAAACTCGTCATGATGGCGATCATAAAAGTCCAACGCCTCGGCCAGCAGAGGGAACTTCTCCCGAGAGCACGGCACCCGAACGCGTTCGCGCGCTATATCCGCGCTCACTGCGCCCGAGCACGAGAAAGATGTCCTTCCAGGAAAGCTCTCTCGGCACCCTCGCTCCTAGCCTCTCCTCTATCTTGCGGTACAAACACAATCATGCGCCAGATCTGGTCTCGAAGATGCAGCGCCATGCGGACGAAAGATTCCGCGTTGCCGTCCAGTGCGCGCGTGTCCGGGTGGCGGAGGACCTGAGCGATGGCCTCCTTCATGAACCGCACCGAGCGCTCCTCGATCGTCTGCAAGCTCAGGGAAGTTTCGTTGGGCCCTGGTGCGGCCAGGCCCATCTCGCGAGGAGGTGGTGGGTTCGTGGCCAGGTGAGCGAGCATGTGCGTCTCGAACTCGTCGCGGTGCGCCGTGTAGAAGTCGAGAGCCTCGGCGAGACGGGGTGCGTGCGCGCGGATCGCGCGGATGAGGCCCGGATGTCTGCGCATTGTGAGACGGATCTTCAGATCCGCGTCGAGCCAGATGTGGTAGTCCCCGTCAGATCCTATTTCTGGTGGTGGCGGCTCGACTGTTTGCATGAACTGCCTACATAGCGCTTCGGCGAGGAAGGCTTTGATTTCACTTAACTCTCGGGCATCGTCTGCGCTGGGGGCATCGTTTGCGCTGTGGACAATGAGTTCGAAGTGCTGCCAAACCTCTGCCTCGAGCCATGCTTCGTGCATCAAGTAGTTCTGAATGTTGCGTACGGGAAGCGAGAACCAAGTCTCGCCGTCTGTAGGTCCGTCCAGCCTTAGATCCGCTGGCTGGTCTAATGGCCCCGCTGGCTCGTCGAACTGGGCATTCGGCGTCCCTACGGGCCCATACCTTGAACAGCTGCCGAGCATCCAGTGGCCGCTATCGGCCTCCTGCTCACGTCCACATATCCAACAGAAGCTGACCCCGCACATGCCGCACTGCATATGATTGCAGCCGTCCCACAGCTGGACGGGGATGCGGCACTTGGGACATAGTTGGTAGTCGACGCCTCGAACCATGCCTTCGAACCTGTTGGACTGGTCAGTTTCGGCCTCAGCCTCGGCCTTAGCCCTGATCTCGCTGATGCTGAGCTCACCCTTACAATGGTCGCAAGTGAAGAGATCACTGGCGAACTTGTCCTTGTATGTCCCTGCCATGGCGCCGCAGTCAGTGATAGGCTCCCCCTTGGCCTCAGCGGCGGTAATCTATCTTGTGCTCTGCAATCTCACCTGGCGCAAGCACGTTAGCTTGAAGAACCTTGTGTGGACAGTAGATACGGTCATCACGGGGAGTTTGGTACTCATGCTTCTTGACGGCATTGCGTGTCAAGAGGTCTTCGCCGAGCAGAAGAGCGAAATGCCCTTCATCGATGGGCTTGCGAGGGGCGATTTCTGGAGGGTAGTTGTGCTCATGTTAGATAGCAGCGTGGAATCTCGGTATGACTTGGCTTTTCAAGCAGTCTTCACATACTAGGAGAGACTGGATGTCGTGCATGAAGACGGGTCGAGTCTCCAAGCATAGCGTGCAGGTGTACGTTTGGGAAGATGATGTCAAGTCGGGCAAGTCTCGTGTGGTAGATGGAGTGGTCAAGAAGATCACGAATGCTTACTGTGGGTCGTGGAGTGTGAAGTATTTGGCCAAATTACCTGTCCGGCAGGTCAACTCGGTTGCAACTTCTGAGAAACTCTGATCAGGATCATGAGGAACAGAGCAGGGGATTAACATATATGTGGAGTCGACAATGCAGTTGCATGGCCAAAATTAGGGCTTCAATGAATATTGTCTTGCGAACAAAGCCATTATCCGCAGCTGTGCTTTGTCCTGGGCCGATTGTACTCGAGTATCATTGTTTTGCTATGGCGGTCTTGCCTCGTTGGCACAATGACGTTGTACACTGTAGAGGAGAACAGGATTAATGCAATCGTGGTTAGGGAGCGAAGAAACGACGTGTATGTTGAAGAAGTTCAGAAGCGAACGCGGTCCTGGTGTGATGACCTGTACGTGCAAGTGCCTGTCTCAGAAATGAATGAGTCGGGGGAAGGATGAGGAGCTCCCAGGGCCAGAAACTCTGTGTTGAAAGCTGCATTGGTGGCACATTACTGACTCCGGGCCCTCATTGACTTGCATGTGCTTCAATACGGTATCAGATAGTAAAGAAATGGCGTGAACGTAAAGCGCAGGATGCAAAAACAAAGTGCATACAAATGAAGCTACCAACGCCATCCCGTCCGTCATAACCCAGTGTCCGTCTCACTTCCCTGCAACCTCAATCCTGCTGGCTCCTCAGACCACCCACTGAAATTCGATCTCCATAAACCCAGCGGGTATATGGTAGTCCGGCGGTAGACGAGCAAGCACTCGCCTCTCGAAATCATCCCGATGCGCCCGCCAGAACTCGACAGCCTCAGCGAACAGGGGGAACCGTCCGTGACTGAGGTCCACTCGGCCAAGCAGATGTTCCATCCTCGCGTTGTTAAGGCGGAAAAAGCCTAGCTGGTTAGCGAGCTCCGCATTGTTGAGCCTACCCGAGCCGTAAAACGTGTTGATGAGCGCGTATCTGGTCTTGATATCGAGCTCCATGTAATCGCCGAAGTTCTCGAGCGCAAGGGACTGCACGAGAGGGTCGGTGAGCCACTGGAAGCGTGCCTCGATCAGGAAGTTTACGGCTCTCATAGTGGACTCGACATGACTCTGTGCAAAGAGATCTTCCGGAAAAGTGTCCAGTCTACCTGCAAAGGCATGCGGTCGGGTCCACTCATCGATCTGGGCGATCCTGGTCTTGACTTGTCGTGCGAACGCTTCACTGTGCTCGAGGTGGAACTCGATGGCCCGCCGCAGGATCGGCATCCAATCAAGAAGATCATGGTACTCTTCATGCGAGGCCATTGATCGAATATGCAGATCGTGGTCGGTCCAAGAATTAAACTCGTCTTGTAATCGGTACATTTGTCCAAATTCCCGAATCCGATACTGAATTGCGAAGGCATCGTGCACTAGTCGGACAGCTTCCTCGTGCAGCGCACCGACATTCATGTTGTTGAACTCACGCTGAACGGAGGCAACGTAGTCCACCGCATCGACCCGCGCTTGTATTGAGATATCGAACCAAGTCTGACCGTCGGCGGGGCCTTCGAGATCGCCTACTGGCAGCAAGTCTTCCTCCAGTTCTTCAGGATCGATGTCGTACTCTGCCGTGTCTGTCCCGGGTTGGCCGTTTCTCGGGCATTCGCGCACCCAGTGACCGCTGTCGCCCGCGATAGCTTTCCCACACACGTTGCAGTAGGAGGTCCCACATCTGTGACAGATCATGTGGTTGCAATAGGCGGATCGTTGAATAGCGAGTTTGCAATCTGGTTTTGGACAAATTTGGTAGTCTTCTCCGCGGATTAGTCCCTGGAATATATCTTCAGGGCTGTCCGTCTGTGGACGAGGCTTACCAACGTCACCACAATGGTAGCACTTGACCTGAGAGAGCTGAGACGAGAGACTTGTCTTGGCGGCGAACATTGCGCCGCACTCCACGATTAGGATGCCGTCGCCTCGAGCTGCATCAACCTCAGCGGCGCTCAGAGCTATTGATCTTGGCGCCTCCTTACCTTCGCCAGGAGAGTCTGCTACCCGGACCAGGTTCTGGCAGTAGAGTCTTTGACTCGGTGGTGTGCTATACTCACTTTCTTTTCGCTTGTAGGCAGCCACGAATTCTTGGCCAAGTATATCTGCAAGCGTGTCAGCTGATACGATTATCCCATTGCCAATGTTTACAGGGTAGTTAAACTCCTGTAGCAACGCGCTCTCGAACCTTGGTACCAGACCAGTAGTAGCGCAATCGTAGCAGATAGTAGATTGCTGTACATCGTATGCTTTAGTCGTCGATCGATCGTACTGCTCGGTGCAGCTGACGCAGACGAAGCGGCTGTTGTTAGACATGATGGCCTCGCTAAGGTATGTGCCTGTGCTGTCTGTTCGAGTTGTTGGTGTTTGCTTGATCTCGACCTGCGATATCAAAGTAGCTTCAAGTGCTCGATGCAATGGCTTGTAGCGAGTTTCTGAGAATTGATGAACCTAGCAAGATCGAGCCGCGGGAGGGTGCACTTCTTTATATCAACCGTGTAGAGAAGATGACTGTAGAAGCAGGCTTCGGATCAACAAAGGCTGCCTGGCCCGATTGTGTGGCATGGTTGCAAGAGCCAACAATTCGAGGCAACAAAGCCATTGTGGTAGCCCAACATCCTTTATTGGCCCAGACTTGCGAACCGCTGGCTTGTCAGCGGTGCAATGGCATTGCGGGCGAGCACGATAAGCACCGCAGCAATCTGGAGATGCGTGTCTGCAGAGCGCATCCTCATCATCCGAAAGTCCACACGACACCTGGAGACTCATATTGCACTCGCCACCTTGCGCGCTGTTTCGGACGCCTTGTCATTGGTGCAGGAATCAGCTTCGAGGTGTTGGCATCGCGTATACGACCTGCTTCGGCAAAGAACCACCTCAGATCTGCCCATGAATATCATGCCAGACCTAGATTTGTGCCTTTAAGTGGCCTTCTAAACCCACAGTGCCTAATGAGGAGAAGGGCAGTGACCGTGCGGTGACTCGGGGGTGACTCCGCTGAAGCTTCGACATTAGGAGATATCTTATCTTCATAGCGAAGGACCACATGAACCAGTTCTAGCCACGCATCATGGCGCCGGTGGCGGCTTCAACCTTCTTACTGCTACTGCGTACTGGGGAGACGTCCCGCCAATCTCAGATCTCCACCAGCCCTGATAGCAAGCCAACTTCCTTCTTCTAGGCAATTTCGGAATTCGTTCAGACGAGGGGGTAGTATACTGACATCATGACACCTACAAGACCCAGTACCGCCCGCCTGGGACGCGTTAAATGGTACCGTATGACGATGAGTCGCGGGCTGTATATGTCCAACAGCTATCCTGCTCGTATGAGCAGCTCCCAAAGGCTGCGAGCTTACGACCTTCAACGCGCAACTTTACCACCGCCTACAACATCCTCATCGCGGCTGTATACAATGCCGTCTTCCAAGGGCGAGCCCACTGATCCCGAGTTGAGGGAGCAGGTCAAGGAGGAAGTGAAGGCTGAGGAGAAGGGTATGCGACTTGTTCATTTGTTTGCTTTGTTAGGGTCTGGCTAATGTGTCGTATAGGTGGAGGCAAGGGTAGTTGGTCGGCATGGAAGGCTGGAGAGATGGCGAGGCGCTATGAAGCTCAGGGTGGTGATTATAAGGATACTGGTGACAACAAGAATAAGGCGAAGAAGGGTGAGCCGGAGAAGAAGTAGAGGCAGGGATCCAGAGCACTACAGAGCCGTGCGGAATGCTACATATGGACAACCTGGAAGGCGGATATGTACGTTGCGCCGAAGGCAGTCGCGTCTCTTGGATGACAAGCCACAGGTCGCATGTTCTCGACAAATCCACGCACAGCACACTCGGCGCATTTTCTGTGGCTCAGTTTGTATCTGCTCTAGGCAGAAGGAGTTATGCTCCTCCAGTGGTGTCTTAACCGCCTCCTTGCGTCATGTCATATGTCACTCGTAAGTCATAACAACCTCCGCCAGTATCATGCTATGCCCATGCCAGTCATGATCGAAGCGTCATCCTATGCCAATACCATCACCAGAACGCCGTCGCTAAATTACCGTGGCAACCCACACGTACCACCAACTCTTGACTCCAACCAGATCCCAAACAACTCTACCCATCAACGACAACCAGCACTGGCTCCTACTCTTTCACCACCCACCCCTCTGCCTCCCCCGATATCCCCCCTGTCCCTGCCCCATCATCCTCGCAATCCGTTCCCTTTCCTTCCAAACCTCATACTCCTCCCACCACCTCTCCTTCCACACCCCGACATCCTCCACAACCCCCTCCACACCCCTCGCATACACCCACAACCCCAAACCCACCAGCACACCCCAAAACAGCGTCCGTCTCATCAACCGGAACCAGAAGAGGAGCGTCTGCCATAGCATGTCTAGAATCTTGAGGCTGACAAGGATTATGACGAGGAGGAGCGCTATGGTGGCTAAGTCGGGCTTGGAGGATATTTGGTCGATGAGGGGGGTCATGTAGCAGCGGGCGGTGTCGAGGAGGGAGAGGAAGCGGGTGAGGTAGGGGCTGTAGGTGCTGTAAGCTTGGTAGGCGCGGGCGTGGTGGTTGTGATTCAGGAAGTGGGCGGCCCAGTCTGCGGGGTGGTTAGGTTGATATGTCACTTTCGTGGATGGCTTCAGCGTACCTTGGATGTTCTCCATGATGGAAGCGGTTATGGTGGTAGCCAGCAAAGTGATATGCTTGAGTGTTGCCCACCTCCGAACGTTGATGTGCACGTGGATAAGATAATTTGGAGAAAAGCGCAAAACGACTGAAGCTCACTCTGTCGTGGAATAAGAAAACACGAGACGAAGGAAGGTTGCTCTCGTGGACGGTGGAGCAAAAGTGGACCGAGCTAGAACTAGATACTTCAGCTTCGCACGTGAAAGTTGAAACGTGGCGCCTGTGGCTGGTGTGGACTACGAACGAAACTAATAATGGAACCTTGTCCGATATTAACAATTGTCTCCTTCTCTGGCAGCTGGTGTTAGAATCCCAACCTACCTTGGCTCACTCGAGGTATGCCCTGGATGGAGATGCGCCAAATACACCCTCGAAGACGCTGTAGAAGACCATGAACTACACGACGACTATACAGTACCGTGAATATCACCATCATTTGTGGCGACGTCGATTCATGATGGTCCACCGGCCTCCGTGGGAAACCGCTCTTCGGTAGACTCGCTCTTCGCCAACAGCGTCTTCGTCCTGAATCTTGCGCAGAAATCGATCTATGTACATCGTTTGCACATCTCCCAGTCCACTTTCTGACTGCAGAATCTGGCCCATGCTTGTCTTCCTGGAGCTTACGACTACCGTCTTCAGTATAGAACGCGAGCTTTTGGGCGTAGAGATCTGCGAGAGCATCGTTATGAGCATAGCGAGCTGCGATGCGTCACGAGTGGCAGAATTCAGGAAGTCTGCATCGATCACCAGAAACACCCTCGGATGATTGGAAAGGGCAATGCGGATGATGTCCAGCCAGTCTTCTTCCGAGGCGGCGCTCGCTATTCTCGCTGCATTGAAGTTGGCTGAGACGCTCGCGATTATGTTCAGGGTGCTTGCAGACAGCTGCAGGGCTTGCCATGCCAAATAACGGAGAAGCTCAACCGTGGAAGCTGCTGTGCAGGATGAACTCGAGCTGTCCGTTTTCAGCGCCCAGAGTATTGGAGCACCGGAAGACTTGATCAGATCGATGAGGCAGATACCTGCTGCCCGGGTACCTGGTTTCTGGAACGAAGAGCCGATCATAAGGAGCAGCTCCGATTGTTTGGTCGAGCTCCAGCACTCTAGTGTGGACGCTCGCCATAGGCGCTTCATTGCACCCACGGCTGCGATGTGATGACTTAATGCCGCTTTAAGGACACGGAGGCTACCGATTGGCGATGTCAGTGGGCTTGCAGCTGAGCGGATCATGAGGGCAAATTGCGTGTCCGTGGTACTCTGTTGAGTGGACTGCAGAAGTTTATGGTTGATCGCTTGGTGCTCATTCAGCTTCTGATGCACGAGCTCGAGCTGGCCCATAATGATTTGGTTGGCTTGCTGCAGCATTCGAAGCTCTCGAGCTGCTGCAGCTTGATCGTCTTGAATTTTACCCTGGATAAGCAGACCACTCCTGAGGACGATGCTGATCTCGCGAATTTCCTTTTGCGCCAGTGCGTCTGCTAGGAGATCGATGGATCGTGCTCGCCAGTTGATCTCCTTGACGATATCCTCGAAGTGGAGTTTGTAGGGCTTGACGATGACGCCGACCATGCGCTTCAGCGGCGATGCCTCGTACCAGCGCAACGCCCGCTGGTAGAAGATAATTATGTGGGCGTATATCTCGGTCACGGCGGTCTTCATGCTGTCTGTGGGATACAGCTCTAGATGGATATCCGTTCGAGGCAGTACCTCAGCTATTTTTGACAGAGCTTTCGCCAACTCAGTCACTAGCTCGTCGAAGTTCATGATGAGCTGAAAGACATGATCAGGACGACGCGTCTCCGTTGCAACTCGTCGAGACTTACCACAAAGATCAGCTTCATGGTACCCCAGGCGAGCGATACATATTCAGGATGTTGCTGCGCCAGCATATCAACAATCTTCCCGTAATATGTCACAACCGACGAGAGTTTGGTCAACCACTTCTTGGCTTGACTTCGCTGTTTGTCCCGATATTGCTGCTCCGCATGATGAATTACAGCCTGAATCTCACTGAGGGAGTGCGTCCTCGACAACCAAGTTCGCTTACTCTGGTCGTTTGCGTACCGCTTATTGAGAAGCTCGACCGCCTGCGCATAGCACGACTCAGCTGCGGTTGGGCTACTTTTGGTCGCGGTAGACATCGCTTGATACAGAAAGTATGAGAGATATTATGTTATGCACATGGCCAGGTAGCGAGGCTTCAAAAGTTCTGGCGAGTTGCAATTACTCCGATCAAGCGCCGCTCGATGGCGCGGCGACGTGCGTGAGGCTGAGCATTGCACAGCATACCAGGCAGGTGCTGAAAAGGCAACCACGCCACATCACGCCACGCCGTAACGTTGTGCACGGATTCTGTCCGAACAGGCGAGTCTGCGCTCAGCTTCCGCCCGAATGCTGGCGTCCGGCTTCTCTAGATCAGCCTGCCTTCTACCATCATGACGGGGTGATTATTCTGGCGACATCGTAAGTCTTATACAATGGAGCTCGAACTCTGATGACGCATCAGACATTTGCAGTCTTAGTCCTTCGCTGAGCACACTGTGCTCTCTTTGCGAATTAGGTATGATGATTGACGATTGGTCTCAGAGGCAAGTAAAGGAGCACATGCGACAGGTGGAGCATGCCGATAGGGACACTGTGACAAGATGGCGCCCTCCGGCTCTCACAGCACCGCCCGAGGGCGCAGTGGGCACGCCTACGGACGCCTCTGCTAGTGGCAGTACCGCAGTGTTACCCACAATATCGCGCGATGAGACGGCAGGACACCTGGCCCACGAAGAGAGGCTGCTCAAGCTTTTACATCAGAGTCAGCAATCAACAGTTGGGTCCCAGAACAATACTGGGCGCAAAAACGATGCGAAGGTCGGCGTGGTTCGCGACGTGCCTCTGAGCAAACTTGAGGCAGCAGAACTCAATCTTTCCGGAGAATTCGGGACAGGCAGCACCAACAGAGTAGGAGACCAGAATTCAAGTAGCCAGAAATCCAACCATGCCCTTCAGGACTATCAGATGCAACTGATGCTGCTCGAGCAGCAAAACAAAAAGAGGGTACTGAAGGCTAGGCAAGAACAAGACAGCGTGGCTCACAACTCCAGCATTGGACCGGGCTTGCAGACTCCTACTGTCAATAGAATGCTATCAACTCCTGCAGCACAAACCAGATCAGAACCTGTTCTTCCCATAAGAGAACAAGGCTCGCGATCGTCAAAGCTGGTGTCGCGTCCACGTAATCATCGGGATCCAGGCTTTGAGCCACCTGTACAGAATCAAGCGACGCGACCTTCAAGTTACTCGTCCGAAGTGCAGTGCACGCCACAAGATCAGAATACTGAGCAAATATCGACACAGAGCGGAGACGTCAATGTCGACAGAGCAATATCAAGTCGACAGGACTCAAGAGTCTATAACCCAAAATCCGGGGTTTCGCCTGCCTGCTATGGTACGAAGACTCTTGTCGGAACGGCCTCTACTGATCTATTCTTGAGTGGTCCAGCTTTGTACAACCAATCTCTCCATGTGCCTTCTTACACGAGAGTTCCCATAACAGATGCAAAGGAGCATGACATGGCAGTAGATACTGGATCTCCTGCTCCATTCAGCAAGGGCAACAGGCTAATCTCCGTATCAAGTCTCATTCCACGTCCTGTAAGATCCGGTAGCGGCAAACAGCACAGCCATCACGACAGCGCTGGAGGCATGCGCAAACTAGAAAGAAGCTACATGGCCAACTCACAGCCCCGAGTGGTGAACGAGCGCCGCAATCAATTTGGTAATGTGAATCTGTGCGCAGACAATCCACAGAGCTTTCTGCATCCGGCGGCCAGCAGCTTGGAGGTCTCCGCACCCAATGACACGGAAGGTTCCGCGGATCATGCGCAATCCTTCAAATCACAATCTGCCGGCTTCGTACAGCACAGGCTGAGCACGCCAGACTCGTTTGATCACCAGCTAGATTCGAAACAGTATCGTCCAGAGGATAAGCCTGAGACACTCTGCAAAGGCGGCCACGTAGGCGATAGGCTGGGCTGCCGAGTGGCATCGCCATCTCAAGACGCTCGACGAAGCAGTAGCCGAGAGGATAGCCGTGATATCACGCTCGCCGCAGACAGCCCACTCATCGAGAACCGGGATTTGCTCGATCACTCGGTCAGATCTTGTTCGACCATCACGACTAGGCAGGCAAAAGACCTGGATGGCTATCCGCATCTTTCGCGGACACTGCAAAGCGAGGTGCAGCTGAATACCGGAAGCGCCACGATTTCCAATGAGTCAAGGTTGCTTCATGTAATTCGACAGCAAGCAGAAGAACTAATAGAACTCAGGGCCAAAGCCAAGCTCGAGCTGGTAGATGACATGTCTATCCCAGCTCCGCGTTGGCCAACACTTCATCGCCTGAACAACCACGAAAAGTCCGAGGATGAAGAATCCGAGGATGACTTCACGACATATCTGGATCCACCGACATGTATACTTGTCGACAAAGAATTGCAGCTTCACGCACAGCGCCAGATTCGAAGTGAATACGTATGGGAGCAGCGCAATTGCCATGTCCAATTCATAGTATACAAAAGCTGGGCACTTCCACCAACCGAAAAGAATGACTCTCGAAAGAAGGAAGCTGATCAAGAACGGTCTGAACCTCAGCTGGTGGCCGAGGAGGTCCATATTATCAGTGACAGTTTGAGGAATGTGCTCGTAGATCTCTTTGAAGGCAACTCGGGCTTGAGGTGCTATTTACCTAGCGTACACGGCGGCAGATTGGTCCTGAAAAGTCCCTATATCTTGCACTTCCACTTCAAGGATGTCTTTAAAGAGGCAGTCGCTGCATTCGATGGCAGCCTCAAGGCCGAGTTCGACCTTTTCGTGGCCTATCTCCAGGCACAGACCACCGAGACGGAAAGCAAGATTGCCAGCCAATTTGCGCAGCAGCTTGTCAGCGCTGAGTACATGAAATATCTCTTTGGCCCTGGAGAGCTTTTGGTCGACACCGAAGACGGGCAAAGCTTCATTAAGAAGCAAATGACACCACTCGTAAAGATCGACAAAACGGGAAACATATGGGGCTGTGACGTCGAAGAAGTATCTTTTGATGGGTCGAAATTCACCGCATCAGTACGGAACGTCCTTGTCGAGGCCTCCGATCCCCACCAAGGTCTCTGTAAGATTAGGAACCTCGCCTTATACCCGCTCAGATTTGCGGATCGAGATTTGGAAGGCCAGCTTCTCCAGCGAGGAATCTTCTTCTCAGAGTGTCAGGAACGTAAGTATGTGAAGCAAGACAGTACAGAGAACGTAAGTCTCTAAACAACCCTTATGATTGCAGTCACTGATGTGCATCTGTCAGACACATGCGAGATACATGATAGACACGGCAACATATCGCATCATGCATAATACTGGCAACACTCACAACAGCACGTGGCATCATCGAGTGGTCAAATCGGACGAAGATGACTTTTTCTTGCTTCTGCCACCGTGGTTGAACGGATTTCATATGCAGACAAAGAAATGGTGTAAGCCGTACAACGCACAAGTGAATCATCATTGCACTGACCTCGAGCATAGACAAGCTGCCGGTAGCGAAGCTCACACCCGTAGAATGGGACGAAGATGCTTTCGAGAACCTAGTTGTAGATCCAGACACGAAAGAGATCATAAGGCTTTAGTCAAGAATAAAATCGCAGCGGATCGGGCTACGGATTTAGTTCGTGGTAAAGGCGGCGGACTCATTGTGCTGCTCCATGGGTATGTCTGTTGACTGCTCAGTCACAAGCCCGACTGATGCTGACCAGAGACAGTGGGCCGGGGACAGGGAAGACATTGACAGCCGAAAGGTGCGTGCAATTCCTCATGCAGGCGTGCTGCGTCATCAACGAGCTCACCGGTATAGTGTGGCTGAAATTGCAAGAAAACCGTTGTACCGGGTGACTTGTGGTGATATCGGAACAGATCCTCAAGAAGTTGAAAATGTGAGTCCAGGAACAGAGCGATATTTGAATTATTGCTGACATCGATAGTACCTAGAATCAGTCTTCACTCTTGGCCACCGATGGGGCTGCGGTCCGTCAACCGTTTCCTAGTCTTGTTCTTTTACTGATACTTCTCTGCCAGTCGTATTGCTTGACGAAGCAGATGTCTTCCTTGCTCAGCACACTGTCAATAACCTCGAGCGGAACGCTCTGGTTTCTGGTGGGTGCAACCACGATCTTGGCTCGAGTAGGGAAATCAGACTGAGAGCATGTAGTGTTCCTCCGAGTACTGGAGTACTATGAAGGTACCATTCGGCCCTTGCCCGCAACTGCCATGCTTACTCACACCCAATAAAGGCATTTTGATCCTGACAAGCAATCGCGTTGGCATTTTTGATGAAGGTATTTGCCGACCGAATTACCTATATGCTTTCGGCCAAGTGCTTGCTGACTGACAGTAACGCAGCATTCAAATCGAGAATCCAACTCGCCATTCATTACAAAAGCCTTACACAGGACCAACGCTTACAGATCTGGGCAAACTTCATCACAAGGCTCGAGAAGCTCGGCGAAGATCTTGATAGCGTCAACATTCGAGCAAAATTACCGGCTTTGGCCAAGCACGAATTCAAAGGACGGCAGATTCGGAACATAATCACCACTTCGTGAGTAAATGCCATGCTGGACAGGACATTTGGTATTGGACGAGGCAAAGAGCTGACGGACTTGCTTGCACTTCACAGGAGACAGCTTGCAACGTTCAAGAAGGAGCCTTTGGGCTATACCCATCTACTACGGGCTATCAAGATTACAGCCGACTTTGAAGACTATGTCCGGACACTTAATGACGGACTTACGGAGGATCAACTTGCGGAAGAAAAGGGAGATCGCGTTAGCTCATACCCCGGGCCCAAGAAGTGGCAACAATCGGAGTAAGGGGTGTAATCTCTGCTTAGCCAGACCCGCCGCCAGTCAAGACTCTCTGCTCACGCAATATGGCTGGTGCGAATCAGTTTGAGAATGTACAGGGCATGTCAATCAGCGAGATGTGATACCAAGAGCTCGCTATAGCGATCCCGATGAGCATCGGCCTATAGACCCATAGCAGGACGGTAGACATGATACATTACAATACTTATTACGCTGCTCGCTACTACATCACTAGACTGCGTGACCCGGGCTATTCATGCTCCTCGGCGTCCCCGGACGACTGCCACTGTGCAGACTCCCGCTCACATGGCCCGCCGGCAGACTCCCAAGCAACTCCACGCGTTCCTCGATCTCCCTCACCTTCGAGCTGACTATCTGGCCAAAACTCCTTTGTGGTCTCAGAAAGCGGACAGGGCTGGAGCCGTCGCCAGTAAAGTCAAACTCGCTAATCTCACTCCAAGATGGATAATGCACATTTCTCGCGCTGTATGATCTCAAGGAACCGAGAGGATGTGAGCGTGATGCAACGGCCATAGATGATGTGTCTTGGCCATCCGGGATGGCATGTAGCGTCGGTGCGAAGGGTTGCGTCCAAGGTGGAAGGGATGCCTGGTACGTTCGTATCTCCACCGATTCAAAGGACGCTATCGATGAGACTGGTTTCCGGTCTACATTCCTGGTTCTGTAGGTTGGCGTTGTCTGTTGCTCGAAGAAATCCGGATTAGAAGGCGCCGCACACTGGTTCGGGCTGGCTTGCTGCGGCTTAATTTGCGACTGGGTATGGTTCTCAGGGTCGACGGACTTCGTCGACTTTACGGCTGGGACTGTGGCTCCCATTGCCGTTCCCTGGTTGCCCATGTCTGTTGGGTGTGACAAGTTGCTCAGAGGGCTTGACAGCTCAGCTTGATTGCAATTGGCATCAGAAGCCTTCGCGCTTGCATGAGATGAGGTAAAATCTGGTGAGTCGAGCTCACATGGTTGCCGCGACTTGCTTGGTGTGCTTGGTGTTGGGGGCTCATATCTTGTCGGAAGCAGCATTGGACCAGATGCACGGCGCGAATTGCGTTGCTCTTCATCGCCCTCTCCTGAATGTTGACCAGGTTGAGCTCTGTGCAGTCCCCATTCCCTAGATGCCCTCCGCGCTTTCTGGGGCGGGGGCGGCTCGTATCGAGCCTGAGAGAGCAAAGGTCCAGAGGGAGATAGAGACATCATCTCTGGAGCTAATTCGGATGGATCTACAATGCGGATAGTCTGACCAGATTGGAAGGAAGATAGCGTACGCTGAGACGGGTGACGAGCGAGAGCCCGCTGTTGCACCTGTTCAAAAGCCACCGAGCGCTGTAAACGAGTTGTGTTGAGCTTTGGGGCGTGGCGAGAAGCTTTACGTGCCAATCCGAGAGATGGAGATCCATTTTGCTCCCAGGAAAGCTCTGGCTCTGGCAGCGGTTGGGTGCTTTGAGGCTGGTGGGCAAAGGGTCGCAACGGCAGATCTCTGCGGTTGCCACCTCCGAAACCCATCAGTGCCAGTGGACTGACGGCGTCGAGCGCTCCGGGATGCTGCCTCTTTGGTGTTGATGGTGTCGAGAATCGCTGCGGTCTCATCAAAGAGGTCCATGATAATGGACGGTGTACCTGCAGCTGGCGATCGAGTTGAGCTGCCTTCTCTCCTGCCGATTTTCCATAAGGCGATAGTTCGCTGGGAAAGAACGCATCACCTTGAAGCTCTTGCGGGCTCTGGGTGCCCTCGATAGGTAGTGGTGGCAGAGGCCTGCTATCTAGCTCGTGATGAGGGTTGAGCCTATCCATCTCAGCACCTTGAGGGGTACTGACATGCGCCTCTTCGCTGCCGGTGGGTGAGAATGTAGGATCTGGTCTCCTTATGGGCAAGTGAGCAGAACTTAGCGGCGTGGACGGTGATAGCAATTGCTCGCGCACTGATACTTCACTTAGAGTCCCTTGGTTCCTGGTGCTCGAGCACCCATCAGACCATTCGTCTTTAAACGGGCCAGGCGTGGCAGGCGACGTCATGGCCGTGCCGTCATGTTTAAACGCCTGCCACATCTCTGCGTCGTTGTTTGTGGATCTAGTGGTCGGTCGATTTCTCAGGTATGTGCCTGTGTTCCTTTTCCTTCGCCGGACACCGAAGACCACTAAGAGGAGGACCGCCAGAGCAAGCCCACCAATGGCAACGCCTATGACGATTGCCGCCTCCATGTCGGATGTGTGGCTCGATGCCACCTTGGTCGGTGTACTAGCCAGGCTGGAATGAGACAATGTGGCTCCCAGCTTTGTCGTACTTGCAGATATCGAAGCAGGTGTCGAAGACGTTATAGGCGGAGGTGTGAGTATGTATCCAGAGCTTACGGTAAATGTTGAAGAATCAAGGACTATTTCTGACGGTATTGGCCTGAGGCTGGCTGATTGGTATCCACTGAGTAGTGATTCGGCTAAGCCCAGCAAAGGGTCGCTTGTCGTTGAAGCAATCCGTCTGGACGTGATCGTACTTGGCTGGGACGAGGCCGAAGCCGTTGCACTCGCTGTGCTTGTGGTCGGTAGTGGTGTATTGATAGTGGTGATCCCAGATTCTTTCTGCGCGAGGGCCGTAACCACTGCAAAGATCGCCGCTTCTAGGCGGCTCATGTTCGCCACGCGCGTTGGATGCTGCGAAACATCTTGAACTGTCGCCGCAGGTGATCGAGCAAAAGGAGATACCTGGAAGAGGCCGGAGTCCTAGCTCGACGGCGTGACCAAGAGTAGTACTAGCCGGTTGACCAACGAACGTAACCAAGGGCTAACGATGCCCAGAAAAGAGCCAACAAACGATTGACAATGCAAATGCCTCCTTGCGTGACGACAAGCCCAACCAACCCGTTCACGCTCCAAAAGGGGAGCTGTACAACATTGTTATGCTACGTGTGAGTAGAAGGGAAGAGAACACAGTACCATAGCCTGCGAATTGCCGAACCAACTTCAACCCATAGATCAAGGCCAAGCGGCACGATGTCTTGCTGGCTCGATCGCGTTCAGATTGCAACTGAGGCAATGAGGTATACGGCCCTGTCTGGAGACTGTCCAAGGTGTATCAACGGGCTGCCACGGCTCCACAGCAATATAGCTTCCCAAGTCGTCATGTCCACAGACCTGGGTATAAAGCGCAGGTTGGGCGGGCATGCCTTGTATGCATACAAGGCACGGAGGCTTGTCGGCACCATGAGACGGTGGCAGGAGCCAATCTGGATCAGGTCGCACCGGACAGTACCAAGCTCTCGGTCGAAATTGTTAGTTAGAAATATGCCACGTCCCGGTACGTGTGCGGCAATCTTGATAGTCGAAACAGCTCGAGTCGCGGGTCGCGACCTCCAGATTAATGCCACGGTCTGTGGGAAAACTGGTTCGAGAAGCAAATCGGTGGCTGATTTCTGGTGGCCGAGCTTTCGATGGACCAGCCGGCAAACGTGCGCGAGGTGGGCCTATATTCCTGTGAATTAGGCACGAAGAAGCATAATCACATTGAGGTATAAATACTCGAAGTAACGGCGATTCTATGAGCACGATTAGTTGCAATTGCTGAAAGGGAAAAAAACCTGGTTTGTAACGAGTCAGTAGGTGCACGGGTCGCTGCTCCCTTGCGCGTTCTTGCTGAGACCAGGGTGGATGGATTTGAGTTTGCGTCTGGTTTATGCATGTACTTACCTGTAGCATCGAGGACTATAGCGATCGGACAGGATGAGCGTTGTCCACAGGGCCGTTCAGTTGCTGGAGCGCCGCAACTCCAATAGGCTTCAATGCTTGACGAGCAGCCGCCAGATTGCAGGACTCCTCATGTCAGCACTCTGCAGTACATACATGTACCTACCTACTTTACAACCAGATGCCAACTTCTTTCATGACATCAGTCAGCCCTAGCAGAACTCGAAACGCTCAAGATGTATTGCACGTACAGCGTGAGTACTTGCGGCTGCCACAAATTTCACATGTGAATGTTCAAATCTTTACTTACGGGCACGATTAGTTCTCGAAGCTGTACCTCAGCCACTCGCCCACTGCCCTCAGACTCTCCCATCGTACAATTTCATTTTCATCCTGCATCAAAGCCATGACGCGCGCCTTCAAACCAGTCTTCTCCAAGGCTTGCCGCTTCTCGGGGCATTCTTTGACCAGAAAGGCGACATCGTTGCATCCAATGGCCAGCACCTGCTTATCGTTCTGCCAATCCTTCGATAGGATCTCAGCGAGCTTCTTTGGCAGGGCGCCTTGATCAGAGTCGATAATGGCCTTTGCATTTTCTCGCCAAAAGTCTTGATTCTTGTGTGGCGGCGACCAACGCAGGTGCCCACTGTTCACCTCGGCGGCATACTCGTCTAAGGTAGTCTGCGATGAGGTGTATTCCTCCAACATGCTAGTGAGCTTCTCTAGGTCCTCCAGCAAATCTTCATCCGTCAAATGCCGAGTCTTCAGATTGCTCAAAACATCGGGGAGCCGAGCAGGAAGCGCCGCAGGCATGAGCGTGGTTTTGTTGTACGACAGCAAGTTGTATAGTGTTCCTACCAGCAGCCTCGTCGTCTTCTCCTTCGGCGAAATTCGTAACAGCTGGGTGTAAAGCGGTACAAGATCATGCTCTTCATCGAGGCCTGTGCCGACCAGCTTGCCCTCGAACGAGAGCTGCCATATCACGAGCAGGATATGATAGAGAAGCTGCAGGCCAATCCCGGCGCCAACTCTTACATTGCTGTCAGCTGTGCTTCTAATGCTTGTTGCCCTCGAGCCGCCATTGTACAGCGTGCTGTCGCTATCCTTGCCGCCAGTCGCGTTGCGAAGGACATCAATCAGAGGGCCGAGCGTTTCTTTCCGTTGTTGCCAGAACTGCTGCCGCGACTTTGATGTTCTGAGGAGTGCGCTGTACTCCTGCACCGCGATATCTTGCAGATTGGAGTCGGATGTGTTCGAGAGGGCTGCAATGTAAGAGTACACTTTCGGTAGCGCCTCGTCAATCTCGGATGTTGTTTTCGGCTGCGCGGCCAATGCTCGTGACAGCAAGGAAGAGAGGACGGCGGAGGTCAAGAGTGGTATGGGGTCTTCGGCGTTGTTGGACTGCTTGAGGAGAGGTAACAGAGGTTTGTAGGGTTGCGGGTGCTTGACCAGCGAGTCTGCGAGAGACGGGATATCTGTAGAGCATTAGCACGGCGTCGGGTGCTGCACGCCGTCTTCCTTGCCTTCGATCAAATCGCCAGTGAGGACGAGCATGTACTGCAAGATGTCGGTCCTCTTGGCCGCGCTCTCGAAGATGCTCTTGGTCTCGCCACTGCCGAGCAAAAGCGCGGTATACGTCGTGACATCGTCCTCGACCGTCTGCTTTCTCTGCTCCTTTCGGACCTTGTCGACTGCTTTTATCTTCTTGAGGTCGGCGTCGGTGATGGTCTTCGCTCGTACCGCGCCCTCCCAGCTGATGGGCCTTGCGCGAATGTTGTTCTGCAGCGATTGTATGTACGCGGGAGGATCGAGAGACATGACTGAGCAGTATGCGTGGGCGGCGCAAGCAAGGCGGATAGTGCAATGATGTCTGAGCTCAACAAATCAGTAGAAGGAAGGGCAGGTACATAGGCAATATGTATATGTACCTTGGCTGCAAGCTCTCACTGACGTTGCCTGCCCTGGAGCTGTCGCTAGCGCTGCATGTTCGAACTCTCTGTCTTCAGAAGACACCCTGGACCAACTCCAATACATGTACCTGCCAGCTACATCGCATCAATGTTTTCGCGAACCTGACCCACCAGCGATACACACTGAATTGGCATCGGAGACTCATGGCTCTGCGCTCACAATCGTCTTGACATGACCGCAATACGACATTGCCAAGCCGACAGTGGTCAAGGCTTTGCCGAAGGAATGAAATCAAAGAAGATCTCGTTTCTTCAAAAGACCCAGATCTGAGATGGCGCATGACTGATCATGCTCTGGTACCTGCTCTACCCTCTCAGAGGGACGACTCAGCCGCCTCGCCTTTCCGCCAACCATCCCATTCGACGAGCATTCTACAGGCATGGCAAGACCACGGCTCAGCACTGGCTCGTGGCCATGCTGGTCTCGGTCGCAATCGCTATGGGCTTCTCATACCCTACAATCTTTCTTTCGGAAAACCCAACAGCAGGCTTCGCTGCATATCCTCACTCTGTCTGGACAAGTGCCAGACCATTCTACGGCGACGAAAGTGCAGTTGATGTCGAGATGCGGCAAGTGTGGATCCATGGCAGCTACATGAATGCACTCGACAAAGATGTTCTGAAAAGTGGTCTTACCATCCAGCAGGCACTGGTTGGCGGCGAGAAGCTGACACAAGTCTTTCCGACACTCAACGAGAAGCTGCGATCGAGCACATTGCAATGGGGCTACCACTCGCCGTTGATGTACTGGAACAATTCGGCCGTTACAATCGAACAAGATGAGGATATCATCCGGACTGTCAACGACCAATCTGGCATGTCCTCCTCGCTGAACGTTGCCCTGAGGCCTGCTTCAGTGTTTGCAGGCAAAATATTTGACCGCAAAAGACTCCTTGCTGCCGACGCTCTTGTTTTGACCTTGATGAACAAAGCTTCGGACAACGCTGGTGGCAAATGGACGAACAGGATGAAGTCGATCGCACAAGGCTCCTGCGGCAACTGTACGCTGTTCCCGCACGACGGGAATGTGACTCGCAACAAGGTCTACGAGTTCAGCTTCGTCCCTCTATCGATCTCCGAGCATCTTGCCCTGACCTTTGCCTACAGCGGTATGGCATTGTACGTGCTGTTCAGCTTGCGTCGAATCAAAGCTTTCCACAGCCGCTTTGGGTTGGTGGTGACTGCCATAACGCAAATAACGTGCTCGATTTTGTCAAGCTTTACAATATGTGGCATCTTGAAGATCAACTTGTCAATGATTCCGCAGAACGCCTATCCGTTCGTGGTGTTGGTGATTGGCTTGGAGAACATGTTCCGTTTGATCAATGCCGTTCTGCAATACCCAGCCACGACAGCCACTGATCAGCGTATTGCCAACGCGCTTGGAGATATCGGGCCAGTATCAGTCGCAACGGCGTTTCAGAATATTGCGATCTTGTCGATATTGGCTCGGTTCGTCTCACCGGGTGTGGCCGCGTTTTGTGCGTTTGCGTGTATCGCGATACTCTTCGACGTCTTCTTTCTGCTCACGTTCTTCATAGCTGTTCTCAACGTCGATATCCGTCGATTAGAGCTACAAGACGCACTGTCGCGGTCAAATCAAAGGGAGCGGCAAAGAGACAAACGCAAGAGCTCGCCGGCGAGGCATGCCTGGCTGGACGCACTCGTCCAAGGCCGGCTTCCATTCAGCACAAGAATGGCTGGTACAGCCGTCACGACCACCTTCATACTTTCGCTCAACTACCACTTTTTTGAGCGACACGAGAAAGCGACTACTCTGCGGCACCTCTTGGGTATGGCCAGAGGAGGTACGCTAAGTCTCAGTGACTTTGATACTTTCACGCCACCTCCAATTAATGCTAGCCTCACCCCTGGTCAGTGGATGCGAATGCAGGACTTCGACACGGCCAAGGAGGTTATGCGGCTGGCAAAGCCTGGTGCCGACACTTTTGTTGTTCGTGTCTTTGCACCGCTCATTGTTGTGCTAGAGGAGGCCGATCGCACAGGTGCACCACTCGGGGCTGCGGCATGGGCACCTGCGCTTAGGAGTTTTGCAATACACCACTTCTATCCTGTTGCGGTTGCAGTTGTCTTTGCCGTTGCGTTTGTTGCAGTCCTCATGAATTTCCTGCTCTACAAGGAGGATCACGACGGCTACACAACAGATGACGAGAGGGTCGAAGGACACGCTCTCAAAGTGCAGCCTGTGACACTAGATCACAAGCTCGATATCATTAAAGTCGCTGGAACAAGCAGGGGTCACTTCGCGACTGTCGGTCTTGATCGAAGCATATCAGTGTCAAAACTTGATTCTACGCAAGGTTATGCGATCTTCAACGTACCTCAGGAAATTCTTGGCAAGCTTCAGTGGCCCATCAAGAACGTGAGCATTGACGACAGTGCGGATTGGTTGGCATTACATTGCGCCAATGACCAGATCGTACTCTACAATTGCAGCACTGGCTCACTTGCCCACCGCCGATTAAGATACCCAGACGACAATCCACCGGTCTACTTCGGAAACATACGTTTGAGTGCCAGTGGAACTTATGAAGAGTATTTCGCGGTCCTAACTTCCGGAGGTCGCATCGTAATGCAGTCGTTGGAAGGTGGCGACACCGTTGAGCATCGCTTGTCGGATGTGCCACTGCTTGGCGCAAACTTGCTCGATAATAATGTCTCCGCTCAGACGAAGATGCTAGTGGCCACCGAGGACTCTAGAATTGTGGGCTACATTTGGGACGGGAGTAGCTGGGAGATGAATTGCTCTCGGCTGCTCCCTGTCAACAGCCCAGACAGCAGAACAACCGGCACTGTACGAATCACGACTCAAGATGCTCTTGGACCTGATATCATTGTTGTCGAGGCTTTGAGCGCAGTCACATTTCTAGGGACCCAATCTCTCGCCATCCTCAGCAAGCTCGAACTCCTTGATGATAGTGTCATTGGTGGCCAGGCATTATTAGGTCCCGTGACCCATTGTCAATCTTGTAATTCGCTCGCACTGATGTTTGTCGGCATCGCCCAGAGCCATGAAAATGACGGGGCATCCACTGTCACCACGTTTGCGGTGGACGTTGGCCAAGATCTGAACGCGCCGCCCATTTGTTTGAGGAAAGCTGGGCCTGCATGCAAATCCTTTGAAAGCTGTACTCGAACAAGTCACAATGTCGACAACGCCGGTGCCTGGGACGTCGCAAGTTCGACGGCCATTCTTGGGCTCAGGAGACGCCAAGAGCCTCTTAATGGGGAATTTCCACTACCGTCGTCAAGTGCACGCATGCGCAATCGACGTCGAGCTGGCCGCCTGGTCTGGACCAGCGGGGGCAGCCCAGATCACTGGGAAGCATATCGACTAACTCCAGACGGCACAATAGATACTGTGGACGCTTGTCCGGCAGCCGCTGACAACACAGGGTAAGTGCGTCGCTTAGCCAGTGCTCCGGAAGAGCTGACCATCATGGCGCTTTACATCCTATTAGTGGTACCATGACGGCAGGTTCTTTTGTGATGAGTGCAAAGGCTGACATTCATCTTACAGGGCGCTCTATGTCAGTACTGCTGGCCCCACAGCGGTGCTAGACTCTCATGCAACAGCTGTGGCCTTTGGCAACACTGTTAGGGTCATACGCTGCTCGCGACGGGGATCCATTACCAGCAGCTCCAACGGGCGAGCGCTTGAGAGACATTCTTCTACATCAAAGCGTAAGCATATGTTGCGAAAGGTATAAGGCGCATCGTCAAATAATCGCATGCGGCGTCTAAGCCGATGTCCTCCAATGTGTACGTGCCCCTAGACTCAGTGGCGACACCATGGAGGAGCTCGTTCTCAGACCAGGCGGAGTGGTTCATGACCATTGATACGGCTTGCGCATGACTGGTTGGAACGCTTCCCTGTTCTACTCAACCACTTCTTTCATGCTCTGTGGTCAAGTCTGGACAAACGAGAGAGCTACCAGGCGTACGTATGAGACGGGTGAATACTGTAGTGTCAGGAGAGATTACGCCTGTCTACTTTGCAGGTACGAAACGATATACTGGCTCTTGAAAGCAGAAGTCACAATACGCCATGGCACTGTGAACATAAAAATGATCCCCAAAATCGAATGCTATTACAAAGCGAGAAGACAAACAAGACCCATTACGCCTGCAATACCCGCGCCGAACATCGCAGTTGGCATCGATGCGCCAGCCGAAGAACTGGACGACCCTGTCGCACTGGCTGCGCTAGATCCAGACGATGTAGATGCAGAGCTCGAGCTGCTGCTGAGAGAACCGGTCGTGACGGCTGTCGCAGCGGTGGTGTTCCCGCCCATGATGCCGCTCGAGCCTGTACTGATTCCACTTCCGTAGCTCGCGCCAGTCGCGGCTGCCGTGCCGCTTGAAGCAGCGGTGGCAGTAGCGGTCGAGGAGACAGGTACGAGATAGGTTTTGACGTCGGGGGGCAGAGACTGGAACCAGCCTGGTGTTGAGCCTTCGGCGAATTCAGAGGCAATTTGGCTCGAGACTGCTGCGGAGTTGGTGACGGCCTCGGCGATGAGAGACGAGGGCAGGGCGGTCTCGAGAACGGAGAGGACGGAGACACTGTTTTCGATAATGTTAGAGCTCTGCTCGCTGGCCCGCATGTCTTGTTAGGGGAGAATTACAGGCTGCTGTAGTCGACAGAGGTCGTCTGCGCGAAAGCAGTCGCCGCAAACGCGATCGTAGCAAGTAGTTTGTACTGCATCTTGGTCGAACTTCGATGTTGCTACCGTGACAATGCTCAAGATTCGATATATGTGCAGGCAAAGTCGAACGTGCTGCCTTAAAGAGACCCCTTGCTTAGTGCGAACGCAAACAGACTGGACTCAGAGGAATGTGAGATGAGTGCAAACATCGGGAATGCTAATGAGAAATAGGACAAAGCGATCTGAAACAATGAACGGCAGATATTACATATCTTCTTCTCTGACACTTGCTGCTCTATACATAGACTTGCCCAATGGAGACGACGAACGTCCAAGCTTTCGCATAAGCACGGTGGCGAGATGCTTGTCGTCGCAGAGGCCTTGGAGCTTAGTTTTACCCAACTTGTAATGCATATAGGCGCGCACTGCCCAGATATACGCGTTCTTGGTACCTGTAATTAATGTGGTGGCGTGTCCTTGCGCTCGATGTGCAGAAACCCATAATGTAGGCAGTAGACTGATGGACCCGAAAAGGCCTGTGTCACGTTCCTTCCGCTTTCGGTTGTGGGATGCGCAAGCAAGAACTTCTCACCGGATCTACATACACCTCCTTCGCGATGCTGAAAACGGCTCATGCGATGCTGAAAGCGGCTCATGCAAGTAACGGAGAGTTTGAGATCGAAGGCGTGATGAAACGTGCCTGTTTACCGGTTGCCGGGTCAAGGGACTCGAGGTGCTCGGTTGGCTGCCGAGAAGACCAGGATAGCAGTTGAGCCTCGTTTCCGCTTGAAGTTGCAGGCTGACATTTGACGCCTGATCTGAGCAACCTGACATGACACGCGCGAGCGCCTGTGGCGCAGACTGCAGTACCTGCTGGTGGGCTATGCAGTGCAAGAAGCACAGGTTTCAGCTCGACTCTATCTACACACTGCCACCACCTTTCGCCATCCCCGACCTGAAGCAAGCTAACGCCAATCGTGATACTCGTACACTAAACGCAGTGCATATCATGGTAATTGCATCGCTGAACACTAAAAGATCACGCCTGTCTTTTGAAGAACTCCTGGAGATTCCCTCGCTCCTGCCCAGCCCATATGTGTAGATATAGAGCAAAGGGCTCTTTGAACATGATATAAAGCTCTCCATCCCACCTCGCGCCATTGCTATTCGTGAGTCCGTAGATGGATTCGCTTCGCCATGCCGCTATGCAAATGCCAGAAAGAAAGAACTATTTTTGTGAAGACGGTGATGTGTGTGTGTGTGTGTGTGTGTGTTGGTCGCGCTCGTCCGCGGTGCTGGAGAATGGTAGGTGGCGAAGTCGAGCCGGGTCGATGGGAGAACAAAAGGAGCCATAACGCCAAAAGAAATCACTGGGTATCAAGTCCTCCGCACCTCCTCCCACCTGCGTCCATCTCTCGATTTTCATGCGATTTTACCTAGAGTCCGTAGAATTGACAGACCTCTCGCGTATCGCGTCGAAGCTTGGACATGCCGGCAGAATTCGCGAGAGCGGGAGTGAGGACCGAGCTCCAACCTGCTTTTGACTCGGCACTCTCCTGCCAAACTCCTAAAACCCGCATTGGCCAAGGTCAGAAACCGTGCTGACAACGTGCTGGTGTACAAAGTGTGGATCTGGGTATCATAATCGTGATCGGTGCATGGATGAGATGTCGGTCGTCGTAATGCTTATGGATCATTGCAAAAGAGCTTGCTGATGTCCACCATAGCCCGCCGGAGCTGCCGGTTCTGCCTGATCACTCAAAGCGAGAAGCAATTGGGCCAGGCAGCGCTTGGTAGCCGCGTCATCGCGGAGCACCGGGCTGAAAGTGGCATCACGTAGCGGCTCGGGCAGGCATTGGCGAAGGGCTTCTCGAGCACGGGCGTTATCCGATAGTCTGTCATGGGGGGTCAGCACACGGTCGGAGGTTCAAGAAGGTACCAGATTGCGACTTACCTTAAGAAACACCGCACGACGTGCTTGAGTAATCGTACGGTTTGCTGGTCGACCAGCTGGGTGACCATATTGCTCAGGACTGTGCCCACAGCATAAAACCGTTCATAAGTCTGGCAGATGTATTGCAGTCCCATGTCGTCGAGCAGAATTTTCTGCACGATAAAGATTGCGACCGTCTTGCTGAGCTCCGAACCAGTCTCCATGATACGAAGACAGAGCGGGATAATCTCGGTCGTGAGCAAGAAGTTGATGACCTCAGAGCTGTCATTCTTGACCAGCGCCCCAATAACTCCCAAACTAGTAAGACGCAAGTATTCGAACGGCCGGCTCTTAGAGGTCGTGTTGAGGAATGGGTAGAGGAAGAGGGGGATATGTGCTCCCAAGAACAGGCCCCGCGTCTCGGGGTGACTGGCGACGCACTGCAGCAGAGCCAAAGCATTGCAGACCCGGTTGCTCGCGGCCGCAGTCAGCTGACTTGGGTTCAGCAGTGGATAGACACTGATGATCTCCTGAAGCAAGCACGTCATGACTCCGAAGCTGTGCCACAGAATCAGTGCCAGCTCAGGCACCTGCTCCCGCTTCTTGCTCAGCTCCAAGAGAGCCGCCTCTCTCGTGCTGGCATTCAGGACCTGTGCAATCCACTCGAGCACCCTCTTTCCATCATCGCTCGCAGCATCAGTACCAGCACCTGACGTCGTGTTCGTGTTGCTCAGCAGGTTGCCAAGCTGCGCGGCGCTCCCGTGATCCAGCCCACTATCTCTCGCTCCACTCGCCATGCCGACAGCGCCGGTGGTGTTGCTCAATGCCCCCATGCCATTGGCCGAGTGTCCGTTCTGCTGGCCCGCCGCGCTCATGCGTCCATACTGAGCCTGCGCAATACTGTTCGCGGCCTGCGCGGCCTGGCTCTGCGCATATTGGTGCTGGCCCTGCTGCTGGTGGCCCCAGTCGCTCTGGCCTGGTTGCTGGCTGTGCTGCGCCTGTCGTGCCTCCTGTTGGTGGTAGGGGTTCTGGTGGGAGAAGAGATGCGGCTGTTGCATGGCCATCGTCGACTGAGGGAGGAGCCGCCCCTCACCGCGACCGGAGTGTGATGCTGGTGGAGATGTCAGTGTATGTTGATCGACGGTGTTGTCGCAGCGCTCGGCAATGGTGGTGCTGTCGAAGTAGAGCTGTTCGTGGAGACGCAACGCGAGAGTTTTCAAGTTCATGGCTCCAGCTGCAGGGTAGCGGCTCGCGTACCGAACTCAATCAAGCTCCAAGGATCCTCCCGCTTCCGCCAAACTCTAAACTCTGTGTCACTGTACTGTATGGATTTGTGCCAAATATTTTTAACAAGATCGTTATCATGGACGTTGGCAGAATGCTTTGTGTCCTGAAATTCGTGTGCGATTTTGGTCTTCGTTAATTTGCAAGGCAAATATGGTGGACTACTCATTGCTTGAGCATGTGCCAGCGTACGCGTGCGAAGAAGTTGGACTGCACGGGAATTGCACATGATATCACATGAGGCGACAACAACAAGGGAAATGAGACGAATAAGACTGGATGACCCGAGGCTTCATTGCTATTCACTCCACCAGTGAAGGCGAGCGGAGAGGTCCAGCTACCACACATGAATTGGCGTGAGCATGGCAAGCGTTGGAAGCAGTACTAGCGTCACTCTCGAAGCAGCCATCCAGCTGCAAGCCCTTCGCGCCCTTGCCCTGACTCACTATCCCCCGACTATCGTTATACCACGCTCAGCATCTAGTAGAGACGCTTCGGTGGGCTCATGGAAGCCTTGATGGTGAGGGAGCCAACGTTTTGCCAGCCCTTCTTCAGCAGCGACACGAGGTAATTGATGGCCAACATGACGTTGCCGATCAACTCATCCTCGGTCATGTCCACGTTGCCAACAGCGACACCCATGCACAGCACCTTCTTCAGCTGGAACTTGATGGTCGACTTGACTTCGGTGATCTTGGCGCTCAGGTCCTCGTTGTGGGAGACGGGGGTGGGGAACTTGCCGGCTATAGGAAGCCATGTTAGCGCACATGCCTCCGCAGAGACGTAGAATTGTACATCACCTACCTTTAGAAAGACCCGGACCCAAGAGACGCGGGATCTGCTTGATCAAGCTGTCGGAAGCGACGAAAGCATCGTACTTCCTCGCCAACTTCTTGATGAGCTTCTTGTTCTTGTTCAACTTCTTCAAGTCGTCCGCGCTCATCGCATCCACACCACCGTGCTTGGCCCTGTCGATGTCGTGCTGGTCGCCGAGAATGCAGATGGCCATGTTCGGGCGCGGGACACGCGGCAGCTTGACGGTACCGCTGAAGCGCTTGTCACGCTGAGGGTCGTAGTTCTTGAGGCCGATCTGGAGCTCGACGGTCTCGAGGAAGTTGCGCTTCTTCTCCTCGTTGGAGTACTTGAGGAGCTCCTGTACGTTCGTACGCACACCAGCGACCGTGATTTTCGACATGACGGCGGTCTTCCAATATCAAATCCTTGGGAAATATGGTATTGGTACGGCTTTGCGTAGAATTGTTGTCGTGGTGGAGAGAAATGGGAGGGAAAGTGGCGGACAGCATTTGGATTGATCGTGGACTTAGCGCCAAGACACTAGTATACTTTGGGAGACCGCCGATGAATCACCGAGCATTTCGCTCCTTGGAGAAGGCTGATTGACAACTCCCTCGCTCCCTATGTCTCTTTCAAACTGAATGAATCGCATGTCTGCAGTCTTTTTTGTCGTCTTCTTCGAGCTGTTCGATGCGATCGAGCATAGCGTGTAACCGGTCCTGGTTGAAGAGGTTTGAATGAGACATGGCTCGGTAAGTTAAAAGGCTCTTATAAGTTTCGCTCCCTCACACGGACATCTCTCGTGATCATGCATCACAGCTGCTGCAAACACCGCCTCCAACTATGACACATCCGCATCACGACGGAACTCGAGCCGCAAGCCACTCTCTCGGTCGCACGTGGGCCATCGCCCTCGACCATGGCGCGAAGCTGCTGGACATACGCCTCCTGGCCTGTGATCACGCATCCTGCCTTCTCATACAGCCTGCCAGCCGCTACATTCTGGCTGCCTACATAGACTGTAACAACCAGGCCTCTGTCTTGCACCTTGGCTGCCATCGACGCTCTCTGCACGGCGACTTCGATCAGCTTCATTCCAAGGCCATTCTTTCGTGCTGAAGCATCGACAAAGGTGCCGTTGAGATAGTAGTGGAGATGCGCTCTCTTGTCTCGGTCTGTCTTCTCCCGTGTCTGGGACTCCTGTTCTGGCGCCTCGTTGCTGGTCGTTCTCGAAAACATGTCTGCCTTAGTAGACGCTCATACAGTGCCATCATCTTGTGGGCCTAGCAGGCAGATCATGCCGAGCCATTCTGCTGCGAGAATAGCCCAATGGATTCCGCCAGTTACTGACTCTGGCGCAAATCATGGCCTTGGATATATCATCAGTGTCGTCTACTCTAAGTGCGGGCAAGCTGGCGGCGGCCCACCTCACGTGACAGCATATTTCCTCGCGTGCAAGGACCATCTGGCCCTTTGTCTCAGATGTTTACATCTGCCTTACGCGCTCGTGCCGACAGGCATGTGATCTCTTCGGGTTTCAAGCACATCCGCAAGTAGTGGACCCTTCGCCACAACCGCCATCAGCACACCCGCAGTTGGTCTTATTCGCCACAAGATGACTTTCTGGTCAGGCCCTAGAAGTCACAAGCGAATGGCTTGCCGTCCCTGTGGACGGGTATATGTTCCTGCAGGCTGCACTGGCAAGCTGTTCTTCGGGACGAGTCATTCTTTTCGCAGCCAACATGGATGATTCGGCAAGGTCTGTCGATCAGGCTGTATCTCACGCGATAGCCGATCTCTATGCTGCTTTCGATGATAACAATATACGGCAAGCTTTCAAAGATCTAGACGATCCCAATAATCTGGAACTGTTGATGCGCCACGTGCAAAGCAGTGTCAGCCGGAATTTTGTACTGGATTACTGCGATGAGTCGGCATATGTGGCTTTTGACCTCCCCACGACATCTATCGCGAACCTCTTCTCGGTAGAGATGCCAGTGATCAATGCTCGATGGCTCAACATCTGGTACCCTTTCCACAATCGACCCCTGCTCGAATTGATCGCGCAACGATACGACTTTTCACCTCGACTGCTTGCCATGATGTGCTCGGATCCACGGCAGTTGAAACGTACATCGACGAAGCACAGCGTCAACGTGGCGCCCGCGAAGAAGTTCTGGACTTGTCGCTCGCCTCGCAGCTCGACAGAGACAGAGCTCGAGAAGGGCATTGATGAACTCTCGGAGCACTCTTCCATCACCAGCGAACTCTCGATCACTAGAGGTAATCTCTACCGTATCATCGATGATATCTGGCATTACAGCTCTGTCGACATGGGACGCAACTACCTTTGCGTTGGATACAACTCGCTGTACGGTACCAAACATGCTGGTAGTGAAGAGGGGAATGGACTCCTGCCGTACTGCACTAGAGTTTGGACATGGCTCATCATTACCGACGACAACACCGTCATCTCAATTAATGAAGATCCGTTCCCATACTCCGATGGCCGCCTGGACTCGCTACAATTGTGCATCCTGGCTGAGACGCGTCGCAACCTCACCAATGTCTTCCGCTCTCTAGCTAAAGTGGACCAGAGGCAGCTCATGGCGTCCAATCCAATGAGCATATTGCCCATCAGAACACGGATTGGCAACACGCCTGAAGAGACTGCTCATCGTGAATCCGATACACCGGGACTGCTGTTCTACTACCTCTTCGAGAATTGGCAGAATAGCTACACCCTCGTCACTCGTAAAGAGTCTCGCTACGGTGTCGAGCTTAACGAGCTTCGGAACCAGATGTTCGACTCACCCAAACTCCGCCATATTGATCGTCTGGACAACATTGGCAAGGAACTCGGTGTTCTCAAACGACATTACAAATCATACACCCGCATAGTTGAGCGCTTGGTGGAATCTCAGCGCGCGACAGCCACATCTTTGCAGAACTCCCAAGTTGTGAGCGAGACGAGCGAGACGAGTCTAAACACCATTCGCCCTCTTGTGACGCAGCAAGAAAGCATGTTGGGCGTCTCTCTATCCTCAGCCGCCCGCGTCAGATTCCGTCGGCTCGCCGATCTCATAGACCTGTACGCTCTGTCGGAGGTCGAAGAGTACATCAAACAGAAAGAGAGCCTCGTTGCTCTGAACTTCAACCTGATCGCCATGAAGGAAAGTGAGCAGACGGAGCGGTTGACGCGGATCACTTTGCTCATTACGAAAGCTACTATACTGTTTCTGCCGGTCAGTTTGATGAGTGCGTACTTTAGCGTGCAGTTGCAAGGGCAGGATTACACGGTCGCGGAATACTGGATCAGCTTTGCGGTTATTCTGTTCTTGAGCTGGATTGCGCTGTTCATTTTTGGAGTGTTCAGTGGAAGTGTCGAGACTACTGACTTCTGGAGAGCGATTTGCAGGGGCTTCAAGGGAGTTAAGAGAGAAGTGGTCAGGATGTTTGGACAATGAACGATGTCGAGCGCTTGGCCGGGTCGGTGTACAGAAATGAATATATTGCGAGCTCTAGCGATGTTCGCACTTCTCTCCTTCCATTACGTCCTTCGCTGCTCGGCTGTCCACTTTAAGACCTATTCTTCCAAGCCACGAAGGTGAACTCGCATGACCGCCATGGAAATCCGGATGGACCAAAAGAAGTATAAAGGGAAAAGTGGCAAAAGGTACAGCAGTAGGAATTCCTACTTGCGCACCAACCGTGATACTAATTTGCATGTTGGCCGAGACAATTGGGTGATAGTCACGAGCTTGAATGGATCCGGATATGTCTCGATGTGCTAGCTACTTGGTATAAGACACACTACGACCTCCGTACTTCTTGCGAATCGCTGGCCATGAACAGCGCTTAAGACACTAATGCAGCGGTGTCTTGACTGATTGGTCACCGTTAACGTGATGGATCAGCTAAGGTAGTAAGTGAAGAGCCCGAGAAACATCGAGCTTTGCCACGACTATCTCAAGGGAAGGCAGGAACGACTATCTTCAAGATGGAGCAGGCTATAAGTATCAAGCCAGTGTCTTCTCTTTTCTCGACTTCTGAGTCCACCGCTCTCCTTCCACTTTCACAAACCGACCGATCAAGACGCAATCTCCACCATGAAAACCGTCAGCATTCTCCTCACAGGACTCGTGTCTCTTGGCGGTTCAGCCTCCGCCGAGTGTCTCAGAGTAGGCTCACAAGATTGCGGCGGTGCTAGAGATCCGCAGCCTGTGCCATGGACTGTGAGTCTCCCCTTACTGTGTCTTTGCCTTCTCAGTGTCAACGCACGCATCACTAAAGCGTTGCTACGGATGTAGTGTTCTGCGGATGGTCTCGACCCGAAACTCGTTCGCGGGCCACCAGGGAACAGCTGCAGATTCGTGGGCAGCTCTGGTGACGTTCCGAACACAATCAATTCGAAGTCTTACTGCGTATACCTTGTCTCCGCTTGCTGGGCTCAAGACTCGACATGCTGACCTCGAGGTGATCAGTGCAAGCATTAATGGGTCGGCATGACTACTCCCTCCCTCCTGCGTGGTCCCATTGATTTTTCAGATTGATGATGTCCGTATGCTACCGGAGCAATGATAATAGATTGCGGCTATGCCGGGGCTACATTCAGTTGTCCGATCGTACGAGATTGCAAGGTTCGTTGGCAGTTGCAAGGTTCATACAATAGCCGAGCCAGTTGGACATGGACGACCAAGGTGTACTTACTTGGCTTTAGCATTGCCAAGATGCCATTTGTGTTAACCCACCGAGAAGGAACCTGTTGTACGTCATGATCATTTCCGTGCTGGGCAGACTGGCACAATCGAATAGGCGCCGCCTTCCGACTGGTCTGTAGCCTTTGTACCATATCGCGAATATATATCACATGGATGGATGGCCACATCTAAGCGGTTCAATTGGCTGCGTTAAGATTGCCTTCAGTATTTGCCATGTTGCCGTGTGTCTTATTATAAAACACTATGGATGCCCTTTTCTCCACTTCGTCTATATTCCTGCTTATCTTGACCTACTACTGAGATCAACCTATTCCGCGCGCATCAGCTCCTCGGTCTCTGTACGCCATGCTTCGAGACGCACTATGCAACTCTTATCACTGCTGTTGCCTTTGTTTGTAACTACTACCCTAGGAGCAGCATGCGATGGAGGAATCCCTCCTGGTCCCAAAGGCTGGCCAGAGTAGGTCCCCTTATTGAGCACATCAAGGTATCTAGAAACTAATGTACGGTTCAGCCCTGCCGCGAATTGTTGTTGTACGAGCCGTCTACAATCGAATCATTTCTGCTTGTCTCTAACACTTTCCTAGATGAGGTCGTGGGCGGTGATCCAACAACCATTTGCTGCAACTGCTTAAATGATCTCGTGATCAAGGGGAATTTGGTGTACCCTGCGGGTACGAACTGCCCGGCAGACAATAGGGCTTGTGGTCCGGCCTGCACTTGGAAAGACACCTGTTGTTGTAAGTGAAACCGGAGCATTTGCCCCCTACAAGGCTAACATACTATCTGCTGTAAAGGGAGAATGACCCCTAATGCCTATTGGAGTGCAGACTGCTTTTGCTACGGAGGCTTTTGCGGCAGTATGCAACCCGGTATTGCATCGGAATCTTGTGGGCATATGTGCCCTCCGGACTACCACCCAGGCAAAGAACCGTAGTTTCACTCTTGAGTGCAGATCTGAACATGCATCGGTGCAGGTCGGTGAAGCGATTGCGAAGCTGCAGTGGAGGCATAGCGAGATATACGCTGTAAAACTGTGTTTAGGTGCAGGTTGATACAGGCGAGTCCTTGGCAAATTTAGGGCCTGCACTAAGCTGTGAAGCCTCGACCTGCACTTAATTCGAGAACGAAATTTCTGTTTGGGATTCGCAACCAAGTGCAGCTGGCGAGAAATTGCTACTGAACAGACAACTTTATAAGAATTGCAACCCTTAGAGAGGTTGTTCCTAGCCGGGGGCTCCTCATCCTCTTTTCTTCACATCCAATCATCACTGCATGGCTATGTTCAGTGGTGGTCCGGATTCTGGCAGCAGCAGAGCACACAAGCATCTGCAGATAATCAGATTGTGCCGGCCCCGGTTGGGTGGAAGATGTTCGCGGATGGTGCAGATCTCAAATGTAAGTAAGACTTCTTGCCCATACAAGCTCGTTTGCTTCCTTCGTATCTGAATGAGATGAGCTAACGAATGCACAGCATCCGTTGCTGTGCCAATCCTTCATCTCTTCCAGCAGCATCCACCTGACACAGAGGCTTCACACTTATACGGCTTCTATGTCAAGATATGTGCAAGGATCTCTAGCATCATGAGAAGTATCACGCACACAACATCATCTTAACGCACTCGTGGCTGGTCGTCATTCTATTACGAAAGGGCATTATCGACGCTGTACGCAAGGGTGGTGCTAATACTATGATGAGCTGAATCTGGGTGATGTGTGAAGAGACGATTGAGAAATGCCGCACGCTGGGGCCTATGAATGTTTTGAGGAACATGGGAATTGACAGCAATGAAGCTTCCGGCGTCGAAGCAGATTGCTCCGCGTAGGCTTCCACGGAAGGCGATCCTAGACCAATAATAGAGCACAGGATGACTACCACCTAGAAACAAAGACCGTCATCGGATGATAATCTCCCAATCGTCACCAGTCGATCCGGAACATCATAGCATTTATGAACTTTCGCAAAGTTATGATCGAGGCTTATAGGCTGTATATGAATTCTCTGACCCGCCATGGAAATCCGACAAAGGCTTCGCATTAGACCCTCAAACCGTACGAGGAAAACACACCCCGGACGCCACAAAAGCCTCAGTCCGAAACAATCGCTCGATCGCCCCGTCTGTGTGTTTATCTGCTCCGATCGTACTATTGATCGCCAGCCAAGTCTTCAGTCAGGCTAGCCTTGTACCGACTTCCTCCGCTACTCTGCTTGTCCCTCGCCAATTTGCTCAGCCCTGGGCACAGTCAGCCAACTAGTACGCGCCTAGAGTCGGCCGAGCAAATACGGTACTCATCGGGCTCACGCGGGACGCCTTGCTCAAGGTTGACGAAGCCATGCCGTGCATGCCGCCCGCAGCGGGATGCGTATCATTACATTCAGTTGTCACCATCGTACGAAATTGCAAGGTTCGTTGCAAGGTTCCTACAACAGCGGAGCCAGTTGGATCTCGACAATTAAGATGCACTTACTTGGCTTTAGAGGGGCAATTAGAAAGATCTGTGACTTATCAAGAGTTAGTTAGCACACTTATTAGTTTACGACTGCACCTACCTTAATAGATTCTCCTTTTAGTCGCTGAAGCATAGTATGCCTTGTTGCTAAGATGATATCTAAATTAACGTACAGAGAAAGGAACCTACTATACTATGCTTTAGCTAGCGATCGCCAGGGCTATAGTCCCCAGACTCGGTGTATAGTAGGTTCCTTTCTCCGTACGTTAACTCAGATATCATCAGACGAGGCGACAGCAGTAGAGACCACAGGTGGACCCGACTTGCTGGCTACTGGTAGTGGAGAATTTAGCAGACACCGATGGCCATTTCAAAGCTGACGCAGGGCGAAATGGGACGCCAGTTGGTGTCTCAAGCGGGACACAGTCGTATGGCCCGTTGCAGGCGTCGGTGGCGACCCTGCTAGGCACGGAAAAGGATAAGGTCGATTGACGGCTGGCGTCGGCGACAGAAGTTGAGGTATCAAATGTCGTAGCAAGGAGCACGGTAGAGATCTCTGTCGTCTCGAAGGTGTGGTTCACAGAATCAGTGACGGTGATGAATGACGGGTCGACAGCTGTGCTAGGACCAAGGTTGCCCGTAATCGTGCTGGGCTTGATACTGGACGGCAGACCCGCTGCGTGCGCGTTCAGAATGGAGCTCAGAGCCGCAGATAAGATGCTCTCAACGATATTTGGGCCAGCATTTGGCATGACGCTGGCCGTCGTGTTTCCCATCACGACCGGAATTGGTGAGATTGTCGCAGTACTTTTCTCCAATGCGTTAGCTGCTTGATTGACGATTGTGGCATTACTAGACCTACCAGAAATATGGTGCTCGAGGTTGTGATTGATACGGACGAAGATCCAGAAGATGTAGTGACCTAATTTCTGTAAGCAACATATCAGCCTGTGGAAGCAGGAACATCCTCTACTCACCGTTGGCAACTCTCCGAGCACGGTAGTAATGGAGACCGGACCAGGTCCGCCGCTGGCGAAGTCGGGATCGGCTTCTGTTGGTGGGCATCATAGAGGATCCGAAGTTGCCCTTGACGTATTTCGGCTGCCGTTGTTGACCGTGGCTTGAGGTTGAGGGCTTGCTGCCTTCTGTTCGCAGGGGGGAATTGTCCTTTGGAGGCTGGGTATACCTATGTCGATGTTGATGTTGGATGCGATCAGTCTCGGAAATAGAGGGATTGGCAATTTGGTCAAGTTTGTGAGAAGGAGAAAGGTATTGAGAGTAGAGAGAGGAAATTATGTAGATACCGCTCAGCATCCGCATGACAAGCGCTCTGTGGCATCTGAAAGCAATGGGGACGCCGAGAAGTGCCCATGCTGCCACACGCTACTTCCAAGAGCTATAGCATATCTTGTGATGCTACAGTAGTGCTGGTTCTGGGCCATAACAGCGGCATGAAGGCTAAAGGGCCAACACATGTGCTCATTTTCAGTGCAAGAGATGAGATTGAGCTTGCCGTGCGCTTGCAGATACGTCACTTAAATCCTGGTCTTGGTCCGAAAGCTTTCCAGCAAACGATCGTCATGGTCTCCACAGCACAGCTTGGACCATGTTCACAAGCTGCTGGCCCTGTGTTGGAAGTCTAAAGCTCTTCCAAGAGCTCCAGAGGCACACACGCCTCCAAAGCATCTGACAAAGCTGCTTCCGCGCCCGACACTGCTTCTCCCAATGTCTGGCTCGGCAACCTGAGGCCACACGCGACAGCAAGCCGGACCATTCCACATGAGATCAGCTGCTTCGCCCTCAATTCAGCGCTCCAGAAATAACCTCAACATCCCCCGGCCCCGTCCTACAACACCCTCCAACCAACTTCGCCCCAGCATCCCTCCACCGTCTTGCCTGCTCCGCCAAACCCCCACCCTCACCCTGCTTGCCGCTCCAAGTCTTCGTCACAGCATCCCAAACCTCACCAGAATTGGGATAGCAAAGCAGCGGTACTTCATGTTCCGGCACTTGCAAAGAGCTCAGGTGCTTGAGGCAAGGCTCGACGAGCTCGGTAGGGATGCAATTTACCCCGATTGCTACAACGTTTGGTGCTTGTCGGACGAGGGCGAGGACGTCTTCTAAGGGCGTTCCGTCGCTGAGGTGCTCGGCGTCTTTGATTGTGACACTGATCCAGGCCACGACATCGCGGAAGATCTTTTCCTCTGCTAGCATCTCGACTACAGCTTCAATTTCTGCCATATTTGGCATTGTCTCTATAGCAAGCAGGCATACAGCAGCGTCCACTAAAGCTTGCATTCTCGGTCGATGAAAATCTTTGAATTTCTCCTTACTCCGCTGATAGTCTCCCCGGTACTCAGATCCATCGGCTAGGTAAGCGCCATATGGTCCCACAGATCCAGCAACAAACAGTCTTCTGGTCTTCTCGATGCGGCCAGATTGATAGGCTTCGCACCTGGCTCTCTGGGCAAGTCTGACGCTGCGCTTGATGAGTTCGACCGCTTCGGCTTCTGGCAGCCCAAAGTGTTCTCTTAGGCCAATCATGCTAGTCTGGTAGGACGCAGTGATTGCTATATCTGCACCTGCGATGTAGTAATCGACGTGGACTTGCTGAATCACCTCGGGTTGATCGCGAAGCACTTTGCCAGACCAGAGTGCGTGGTTGAGGTTCAGGCCGCGAGCCTCCAGTTCTGTTGCGAGAGCGCCATCGATGATCAAAGTCCCTCGCTTTCGAAGCAATACTGCGAAGTCTGATTTCGTGATCAACATATCAGTCGATGGCTGTTGCGTGGCAGGTTCTAAAGATGCGATCAGTCAGTCGACCACATGCCGGAATGCGCCCCTGAAGTGATGGTCGACGAGCTTGATCTTGAGCTCGAAGAGTCTTCCATACCAGTGATGGTTGCCATGATGGACGCGCGGGACATATATAAGCTACCAAAGCATAATAGACTTCAGGAAAATGCTGAAGTCATCGAGGAGGATTGGTCATTGGCCGAGACCGGCTTGCGCTAGCGGAGGACTCCGCTGCTGTGTTTCCCTCTCGACTGAAGCATTCACCTTCTCCTTCTCGATGCACGCTTCCCTCCACGCGATCATGCCCGCTGAGGGTATGCTATGCTGGCTCTCTGACTGCCCACGTAGCCGCGGGCTAGTCATCTTCCTTGCGCCTGATTCGATGGGAACCTCACGCTCGTGCAGCTGATTATACATGCACACCTATACTACAATCGCCGTAGCCAACATCAAATCATTGCGAGTCAATCAGGATCTTGTCCTCGTGGACCGACGTGGACCCAATGTGGCCGGTGTTTGGGTTGCCTTCTTCGGCGCGGCCTTCTTGCCCTTTGGAGACTTTTTCGTCAGCTTCACATCCTCGTCTGCCTCCCCCGCGTCATCAGCATCACCATCGTCCTCATTCTTGACACCACTGGCAGGAGGCTTTCTCCCACGACTGGCCTTCTTCGTAGCTGCTTCCGACTTTGCCTTGCTAGCACGGATTTTCTTTGGCGCAGGCTTCTCCTCGTTCTCAGCTTCAGCCTCCGCCTCAACCTCGGCCTCATCGTCTTCGTCCTCTGATTTAGCCTTAATCTTTCGCTTCCTGCCTTTCGCCGGCGTGTCATCTTCGCCGTCCACGTCCCCAGCCACCGCCGCAGTCTTCTTCTGCACACTAGGCACAATTGCAGATGTCCGTCCGCCGACCTTCAAGTGCACAATCTTCTCTCCATTTGGCAAGACATTGCTGTCTTTCTTCCCTTTATCCCATCGGTACTTCATCAGCCAATTTTCAGGAAATTGAGTGCTGTCAGCCAGAGTCTCCACGGCCGTTGTGCAGACTCCGATCAATGAATCGTGCAGTCGCTTGATCTGATCGTCGTCAAAAGTATTGCTATACTGCTCCGGGTGTATTCGTGCCTGATAGAGTACCTCGTCCGCGACCCAGTTGCCCACGCCTGAAAGGTTGGCTTGGTCCAAAATAAGAGCTTTTACAGGGACACGCTTGCGACCAAGCAGTTCCTTGAGCCATTCGACAGTCACAATGCCCTTGTCTCGCACAGGATCTGGTCCGATTTCTTTCAGTGGGCTCTCTTCTCGAATCTTGCCGGCATCACAATCCACCAGCCGGATCCGAGCCAGGCGCCTGGCGTCCACAAAGGCAGCCTCTACTGCATCCCTCTCACCCTCTTTCTCGCATTTGAGCAGGAACTTGACGAAGCGTGGGGGCCATTCTTCCTCTTTCTTGTTCGGATCTCGGTAGTAGCCAGTCTCTTCACAGGAAAATTTGAACCAGCCAGTCATGCCGAAGTGCATGACCGCGTGTGGAGGCTTGTCAAATGTCATGTAGAAGTATTTGCCCTGCTGGTCGGCGCCGGTGACTTTGCGGCCGGTGACGGCCTTTTGGAAAGCATCTGCTGAACATCCTACTTTGCCATAGACGATGTCGTCGGGGTGAGCTGTGCAGGAGGATATGGTGCGGCCAACGAGGTGTTTCCGCAAGTAGTGTACTGTGCGGGCGATTTCTCCAATCTGCTAGAATGTTAGCACATTGCCCCGAGTGATCGAGAGCAGGCTCACCTCAGGCATAGCGACGATCGTCAATTGATAGCGTGCCTTCCTATTCTGGACCGACTCTTACCCTCCAAGCCGTCTGAGTTCGAAGTCGTTCATGTGAGATGGATGTTGACTACGCGTGAGGAGACGCGACGGCGATAATGAAGTCATCGCGCGTTGAGACAAGAGCACCGCAGTGGTCGGCACTTCCTCAAGCCCTGTCACCTTTCCCACTCACGTTCCGTCTCACCTGTTGCTGAGAGCATCTGGATAAGTCATCTGCACAAGCACGAATGCTTTAAAGCATCATCGCATCGGCCTGCCAGATCGCCGGAGCACGAGGAACTCACCTTGGCCGAACACGGCGTAGATAAGCTCGCATAGAAGGTCAAATTACATAACTTCTCAGTGAGATCTAGCTAAGTACAATCTGCTCGTTTCCTACTCATTGTCTCTTCGTCGTATCTTGGCAGAATGAGATGGACGACAGCAGTGGCAGTGGCCGCTTTCTCGGGCCTTTCAGCCGCCCATGGAGACCACGGGCACCTTGAAGAAGAACAGGTGCCGTTCATAGGCTGGACACGCGAGGACCTGGATGCGAAATGGGGAACAGATGTAGGCTCAGTGGCCATGAATCTCTTACCGAAAGCTCACTCTTCAGCAGTACGGCTTCACAGGAATCTCAACTTGGGCGCATCTGCCGCACAGTCGATGCCTGCAATACCCAGATACCGAGTACGATATCGCAATATTGGGGGCTCCCTTCGATACGGCAGTTTCATACAGACCAGGTGCACGCTTCGGTCCTAGAGCAATTCGTACAGCGTCTGCCCGTCAGACAAGCTTTAGAGGCTATAATCCGAGAGCAGACCTGAATCCGTACGTGGAATGGGCAAAGATTATCGATTGTGGTGATATCCCCATCACACCATTCGACAATGCCTTGGCCCTGAGGCAGATGAGTGAAGCGTTCACCAACCTGGCGCATTCCTCTGCACCCAAAGAAAATGCAGAGTCGACCATCGCTTACCGCAACCGCCCCAAACTCCTCACTCTAGGCGGTGATCACAGCATCGCCCTCCCGACTCTCAGAGCATTGAACACGATCTATCCTTCCGGAGTAGCAGTCCTGCATTTCGACGCCCACCTCGATACCTGGCATCCAGCCAAATACCCCTCAGCCTGGTTCGACAAGAACAACCCGAGAGAGCAGTCCTTCTTTACGCACGGGACTATGTTCTGGCTTGCTCATAATGAAAGCCTAATTCTAGAGAACAAATCCGTGCATGCTGGACTCCGGACTCGCCTGAGCGGTATTGACGACAATGAAGAAGATACAGCGCAAGGCTGGGTGAGGATCGCGTGTGACGATATCGATGACCTGGGCGTCGCGAAGGTCGCACTACAAATCGTTGATCACATCGGGACCGAGACTCCCGTCTACCTCTCCATCGACATTGATGTCATTGATCCCGGCCTTGCGCCAGGCACAGGTACTCCGGAACCTGGTGGCTGGACTACCCGGGAGCTCATTCGCGTCTTGAGATCAATAGACAGCTTGAACATCGTAGGGGCGGATATCGTGGAGGTGGCGCCTGCGTACGATGGCACGGGCGAGACAACGGCGCTGGCGGCTGCTCAGATTGGATTTGAGGTCTTGACTTCGATGGTGAAGCGTGGCCTTGATGGCAATGCTAGAGGCAAAGGCGGCAAGGTACGAGAGGAGCTTTGATTTGGTGTCATTCAAAATTTTGATGAGGCTATGCGCTTGTTCTGATGTGTATTTGTGTATCTAGTAAGATTGCAGCGACCGCTCAACTCACTATACGAAGCCAGCGGTCAACCTACTATTTAGGTCCCGAATGCTTTCCTGACGACGTAGCAGGCCGCCTTGGAGTTAGGCGTAAACTAGCGGATCGTGCTCTCAAACGACCAGTGGGTTACACGGAAGCGCGACATGGCAGAACAGAGTTCCACCGTAATAGTGCAACTGACCTTAGAAGGGTCTCGAAGGTCTGCTCATGCAATGTCCATCTATTAACTCTGCTCACCTTCTCGCTTGCAACATTGACTCTTCTCCGAGACAACCGGCCGGCTCTGGGAAGCGTCGAGAAGGGGAAAATAAGTGCATCAGGGTTGATCTTCCCTAGCAATGCTTCTTGCCGCTGAGAGACATCCTCGAGACAATTTGTTGCCAAATGTTCAGGTGCCAGGTCTGCGCAGGTGACTGGTGCGCAAGGAAGTCCAGACAGTATCGCGATCACCATTTGTGCTTTGGTAGAAGGGCAGGTGCGCTTCTCAGTCGTTTCCTATCCCTACATCGATATCAGCAGCTTAGCAGGTACCTTGCAGACAATGAATATGAATTTCATCGGCCGGAGATTGAGTGCAGATTTCCAGACGTAGCTATCTGTCGCCTCGGGACTTTCCTTGAACCTCGTAAACACTCTCCACGACTTCAAAGTCGCCTGCAGGTGCAATTTTGTATACCGTCGCTCTATGCTGTATGCTTGCCCTCCGCATAATCATTGACAAAAACAAACTCACGAGCTCGCCTTTAGCAAGCCCTTCTCCTCGAGGTACTTCGTGATAATCACCACCGCCTCCTCCACACTCGTCTTCTCACTATGGATATGAATCTCCGGGTTCTCCGGTGCCTCATACGGAGCACTGATGCCAGTAAACTCCTTGATCTCACCCGACCTCGCCTTCTTGTACAGTCCCTTGGGGTCGCGCTTCTCGGCCTCTTCAACTGGGATATCGACAAAGACCTCGATGAAAGGTAGAGGCTCATCGGTGTTCTTGGTGCTGGCGTGCAGTTCGCGGGCGAGTTGGCGGTCGGCTTTGTATGGGGAGATGAAGGAGGTCAGGGCGAGCGTGGTGGAGTCGGCGAAGAGTTTGGCGACCTGGCAATAATATCAATATCCTGAGCCTTAGGGATTATAGTGTGGCATACCTCAGCTATCCGCCTGATGTTCTCCTCTCTGTCTTTCGGCGAGAAACCCAGGTCCTTGTTGAGGCCGAATCGCACATTGTCGCCGTCCAGACGGTACGCTGCTAGGCCAAGGTGGAGGAGGTGCTGCTCGAGGGCTGTCGCAATGGTCGACTTGCCCGATGCCGACAGCCCAGTGAACCAGATGGTGGCGCCCTTTTGCTTGCGAAGCTCACTGCGCTCCTTGCGACCGAGACCTTCGTGCCAGGTGATGTTGCTGTCGACCAGTCAGTATTTCTTCTTGATGCATTATTCAAGGGTGGGATGGTGGGGCAGTGAGTCGCATTGGAGTGACGGTCTGGTTCGACGTACGTTGCCATTCTGCTGATGTTATGTCTTGGTGGTTCAATTGAGAGTACCACACAGTCAATCGTTATATGCACAATTGTTGAACAAGTGAGACGCAGAAGCAAACGTAGCACGCAATTGATCTCGACTGGAAACTTTTGTTTGATCTGCAGCCTCAAGGTTGCGGACCGCGTTAGTGTCTCCACTGACCTGCATGTCATGAACGTGCAAAGCCGGTCCAGTCTCTTTCTCTTACCTCCAATCCTATACCATTAATCAAGTCATATCCAGGCAGAAATGACAGCTGATCGTTATTAAGAAACAGCTAGCACAGTGCCCGGTGCGCAGAGCTCCCAACTCCTGCTGTCATGCTCTGACAGCTTTCGGACCTGCATTGGCACTCTCGCACGACGCCAGAACGGCGTGGACACCTGCATGAAGCATCGCCAGTATGCATGTATCAAATGCCTCGAGCGACTCGCGATCACCGAAGTAATTCGTTGTCATGTCGGCAAGGTGAAGAAAGTGGTACAGATACAACGACAGGTTGGCCAATGAAATCTCCAGTGAGCTTTTATTATTCTCTTTGGCGGTGGCTACAGTACAAACAATTCACAACGTAAAGAAAAAGCGTTATGTCTTGACGGCAGTTAAAAAAAGGTCGCCTTTTCAAACCACCTATGCTCGGAATGTCAAGCTGAACGCGACAGCATGCCTCCCTGATCCTGCGGAGTGGCTATAGCCTAAAAATGATCAAGGTCCACGTCCTAGTACTGCACTTGGTCTCTGCAGTTACGATGTCGGATAATGAACGACCAGACCGGTAGATGGAATCGATCGATCGTCCGACATACCGACCGTTGCAACCGTCAATACCAGCGAGGCCAACCCGTCGAAGCACGCCAACTGCCATACCAATCGTTCGGTCGGTATTCGAAACTCGTCGGCGCGTATCCAACCGAGCAGGACAAGCGCAGCGTCGTCTTGCCGGTCGGGGCAGTCGCCAGTAGCGAAGGTAATAATCTTCGTAGGATCCGATCAGCGATCGGCACCCTGGCGACGTGTGGTATTTTTCATTCCGTCTCGGAGCAGGCTCCGCAACGATGTCTCACCGAACAAGCTCATACCGCCGACCATCATGCAGGACGTACATGTACCTTGTCGTAGATTTCGGCGGCACGGCGTATTTATCCCGACGAGGGAGCTCATACGACTGGCTCCGTTTCGGCTCTGCTCGTTTCTCACGAGGCTCTCGCTCACGCTCAGAATGTCTCCTCGATGTCCTGGGACGAGACTGCCGAGAAGTACTATCGTCTGGTGGAATGAACGTCGTGCCACCGAAGTGGACATGCTTCGCCTTAGGCTTGTCATTCTCATACATATCCGACGGTGTCGCTCGTCGATGAATGCGGTGGTGGTGGTGAGAGTGATGATCGTCGTCGTACTCGTCTCCGTATCGATAGCCCCGATTACTAGAATAATAACCCCGACCGTTGTTGGGCGTTGAACAAGGCATCGTGATTAGGATCCGAAACCAAAACAGTTGCAGATAAGGTCCAGTAGCCTGAAGGTATATGCACACAAAATGCAAGTTCTTGCAGACGAGTGCAAAACAACAGCAGCTTCGCGTGATCGATCGATAGATATGCTTGGTCGGAAGGCCAACAACAAACCTGCAGCAGCAGCGACCTGCCTGCGACGCAAGCTGTGTATAAACCCAACTTCATCACCCCCAGAACAGTAGCAAGGATGAGGTACGGTACGATTGTCCCGCGTGGCGCCCAGACAAGAGTGAGGTCAGAACCACGCGAGCCCTGATGCGCATCCCGGTACGATCAACCAGCCTTTGCCTCGTACCAATGGAGACGGTCCACAGACCGTGCAGCCTCGCAGGAGGAGCCATAGCATTAATATGTATTTACGAGCACCGCGGGCGACGACGGGATTTCGTGCACGCCTCGCCTACAATGATCATGAATGTCACGAAGTAGTAATCGCAAGCAAGATGAGATCAGCAGTCGCAAGCGCTCGCGTATGACGAGGCGTTTGACGAACCCCGAAACCCACCAGGGCTAACAGGCACTGTAGCAGTTCTTCGCCTCACCTTGTTACACACAAGGTACCTGAATCCCCCCTCCATCTCACGCGAACGGCTCACCTCCCAAAATACTGCCTCCCGAGAGAGATCTCTTATCTCTCCCGCCGTCGCCCGCCTATCGACCACGCCCTCACCAACCAGCGGTCCACGCCAAGCCATGCCGCCTCGATGAAAGCAGTACCAAGCACTATCCAGCGCAAAGCGGGGTCTATTTTCTCAAATTCAAGCTCGAAGTTCACATGTGATCCAAAGTGCTTGTCGCTGGAAGCAAGTGAAGCTTCCGGCGGGGAAATGCCGGCAGCGAGTATATATGACATACATGACGCCTTGGCAGCGAGACCGACGCCGCAGTGGGTGGTCATGAATGCGAAAGTCTAAATGCCCATGCTTCGATTGCTGTGCGACGGCTTCGGTGTCATGTCAATCGTGTTTTGGGAGAGAGGATGTGCGCTTGGGCATGGTCAGCATAGGCTGGTTAGCAGATCTAGGGTAATCTGTTGATGCCTTGGCGGGGAGATGAGTGACTTGGCTTCTGAATTGCGCGGAGCACAGTACGCCCCAACGTGAGAAAGGGAAGGGATCAAGCTGTTCGACGCCCACGGGCAGTTGCGATGTAAACAATAATAATGCTCATCAACCTAGCATCCACCATAGCAGATACTGACTCCCTACTCAGTCCTGCCTCACGCAGCTCCCAAAGAAGCACTCCTCATCTTCTTAGTTTTCTTCCTCTTCCTCGCCCTCACCTCCTCCTCACCATCCCCATTCTCCCCCTCCAAACCCCTACCACCCACAAAATCGAAAGGTTTCTTCCTCCTAACTAATTGATACCCCCGATCCAACTCCACCTCAATCGCACACCTAATCTTCAACGCCACAACTGCTGGCCAAACCTCCCTCTCGCCCCTCAAAATCCAATAATCAATCTCCTCCCTTGTAGGATTCCTCAACAACCGCGTGAAATCCGATAGCCCCACCTGCGGCACCAGCGTCCAGCTCGCGCCGGGAACGCTCTCGTCGAGAAGTAAGCGGCGGATGCCTGGTGATAGCCAGCCGAGCTGATCCATTTGGGTGAGGCGGTGTTGTGTCTCGAGGATGGCGAGGTGCATGATTCGTGAACTCCAGGGCACGCGGCTAGAGCGCGCGGAGTGGGAGTGGTTGAGGGAGGGGGCGAGGAACGGGGCGAGGTAGGGGCGTGCTTGGGAGATGATGAAGTGGTTGACGTTGAAGAGCTCTGCGACGCGGCTGAGTGGAGTGTCTCGATCGTGGTCGGTGGAGGGCGTGCGAGTGTATGCGGATCCTCTTGGTTGACGAAGGGAGACTTGAGCTGGGATGTTCCAGGGTATAATGCGGCCGTCTGACGTCTTGCATTGCAGGGTGATGGGCGAGAAGCGGGCGTCTGCGGCGTTTGAGGCCATGGCTGCTGACCAGATGAGCACATTTGGTGCGGTGAGGTAGTTGAGTAGGCTCGGCACACCGCCTCCAGTGGCAGAGATGGTGATGTTGAGCACGCGCTTCGTCCGGTGGTAAGCTTCCTCAAACGTCAAATCACCCACGTTCGCCCGCACACACTGCTCAAGCACTCTAACATCCAGGACATAGCCGTACTGCAAGAACCGCTTAGCCCGGACCAGCAACGTCGCCAGCAAACTACGCCTCGCGCTGTCCAGATGCTCTCTCGCATCATCCGCCGCCTCGGCAAACGCACTCAAATCAATGCCCTCGCCACTCAGAAAGTCTAACAGTTCCTCCTCCGTATGCACGCCCACCAACGCCGCCATCAGCGCTCCCGTACCAGTCCCCGCAATGATCCTCGGCAGCAAACCCCTCAGATGCAGCGCCTTCACCACCCCAATGTGGCACAGCCCGAAGATGCTACCACCTTGCAGTACCAGACAACTGCGCCCATACGCAAGGCGAGCATCGTGCAGCAAGTCCATCTTCTGCTGATTCGTCAACCCGCTCTCGTGGCTCGTCGGGTACCCGGTCACGAACATGATCGCGTAAGCGACCTGCGTGACGTACGTCTCGATCAACTCTTTCGTGCCCGCCCACGCGCAATTGTACAGCTTAGGGCTGGTGATGTTGCCCAGATTTCGCACCAGGCCCGAGCGCAGAATGTGCACGAGGGTGTGCACGTCCATGTCTTCCAGCGCATCTTCGGTCTGCACGTTGCGCTTCTCGATGAGTTTGAAGTCGTAGTCTGGGCTGGCGGGCGACTTGCGCCAGTAGTAGTTGTCGTTGACCGTCTCGTCGAGCTGGGCGGCGATGGCTTCCCACTGCTCGTATGTCTGGGCGCTGTTGAGGCTGTCGAGGAGGATTTGTTCGTCGGACTTGCGCCAGACGCTGCGATAGACTTTCTACAAGAGAAGCTACTCAGTACATATTGCGCTGACCTCAGGCTTGATTGATGGATGTGGACGGCATACCGAAGACCAGAACCTCGCTACCTCGTAGAAGCAGCTGGCCGCTGCCACAGCGACGTCTGCGAGGCCCGTTGATCGCGCCATGCTGTATAGCGATATCTGTAAGTCGAGGATGCCAACATTGTGGTCAACCCGATCAATCAAGAGTTGATGGTATGGGTAGCAGCTGCAGCTCACGCGATCGATTGTTCATTCACATGCCTCGGACAATGGCCGAGCTTCACATGCCGACAACGGTATGACGCAAGTCTCATCCCTGCCACACCTCCAGTTCGACAGAAACGCACCAAGACTACATATACACAACTACATGTAGTCCGCAGACGGAGCGAGGGGTATTTCGGGAAACCGCTATCCTGCTGCGCCCGACATAGAATATATATCATTCAGGACACTCAAGCAACGAATATGGACGGCCAACACGAGCCGCCATATGAACAAGCACAAAGCCTTTTCTGCAGAGTAGCACATCAAGGCCACTTGCAACTTTCCACAGCTCTGAGAGCTCACCCTACTGCCCAGCCCCATCGCCTTCCATCACTGATCCCCAAAACCCACCCGTAGACGGCACCTTCTTCGGCATACGCAACGGCCACCCATCCAAGGTCAGGCACTTCCATCTCCATCGAGCACCCTCCTAAGACACATCGATCTGATGAGCGCCTAACCCTTGCGGCCCGATCTCCCAAATCCCCAGATCCTTTCCCACCTTATCCTTACTCACCTTCCTAGTCCTCCCACCCGACTTCATTATCAGCATCATCTTGCTCGTCCGCGCAAAGCTGTCCACGAGCTCGCGCATGCGACCAGCCTGCTGGAATACCCCGGTGAGGCCAGAGGCTGGGGCAGCGATGGCAACCGAGAGGTCCATGCTATCGATGTACGAGTCGCGCGTCAAGACTGGACCAGCGGTGTGCAGCGCGGTGTTGTACGCGATGATGATCTCAGGCAGGTAGGTCTTTCGAATGTGCTGCAAGTCGACATCCTCGTTCTCATCAACAGGGTTGAGCAGGATGCCGGAAAGCAGCGGCTGCATTGCTTCGTCCAGATCGGCCTTGGCGGTTTTCAGGGTCGGTGCCGGCGCAGTCAATGCTTTGCCTCCTCGAGTGTAAGAGCGTTCATGGTCAACCCACTCCGCTAGCTTCACAACGGCTGTGATGAGCTGCTCCAGCTCGTAGTACGTGCGCGCTTGACTGCGCATGACCGCGAACTTGGCAAGCGCTTCTTCATCAGCTTCAATTGGCAAGATCTGCTCCATGATGTTCATGGGCTGGCGCAGGGCATGGTAGGCTTTATCGGGAGAAAGTTCAGAAAATGGCAGGTTTTTGATGATCTCCGCAGCGCACGCGAAGCGGCCAGTGACTGCGAAATGTTAGCAGAGTTCAAATTTTTGCGTTCGTCTGGTACCCACCAAGGCATTTCCGCAGCGCCAGCGACAGCGAAGAGAAAGTGGTTTGCCATTCGCCCTGCAGCATTTGAAACCACTTCAAGCTCTGCACGATAGCCACGTCGCTAGCCTCAAGCTGTTCCGGAAAAAAGTCCTCGTTGATGCGTTGATTGGGATACAGCTTCGGATCCTGCGTGAAGACCTCAAGGATTTGTACCGGGTTGTCCACAGGCGCTGCATTCTCGCCAAGTGCAGCCTTCAACACCAGGTCTAATTGCTTCTCAAGAATCGGCACGGTCTGCAGTCCATGCTTCTCGAGCAGATCCAACAGATATTTCTGGTCCTTGACGGTGATGACATCCTGCAGGACCTTCGCCAATATCAAATTCTGGCTCTCGCGAGGAAGTTGCGTCGCATAGACAAGAGCTGCGTCCCTCTTCCCGCTCGCTCGCAAGAATTGCATGTAAGCCATGACCACATTATTATCCGGCAGAGGTGTTTCGTTGTTCGCGTTGTCGTTAGAATAGACACTGTCCATGGCACGCAAGATAATGTACATGTGCGTGACAATCCGGAGAGCGTGAGTGTCCAATGCAATTTGCTGTTCCGGCGCGGGCTGAGTGTCCGAGGCTTCATGGTCAAATCTCTTGATGACTTCCTCGTGCCCACCTCTCAGCTTGTCCAGGTCAGATAGTGCAAGGCCTAGTTGCACCACCAAGGACTCGGCCTCCTTAGATATTAGGTAGCCCTCAATGATCTTGATGGGTCGCATCGCTTCGGACTTTGTCACACCTTCCCTCAGCCGCTGGCGGAGCGCACCGATATCGTCTCTAGCCTTATCCGAGTCTAAGAAGTCATCCAGCCGTGGTAGTCTCGCAGTCGCTGATGCGACCCTGCTGGGATAATGTACTCGAAGGTAGGCCTCAAACTGTAGCACCAGAGTCGCACTGTAGTAAGCGAAGAGGTGGTCATCGACAGTACGGCACACTTTCCGCGCCGCCTGTACATGACCACCAAGCAAGCCGTACACCGCAGCCTCATAGTCGCTTGAACATTCACCTTGCGAAGCCACATAGCACATCCTCCGCCAGGCAGAATTCGTAACGGCCTCTGTGTCATCAGGCAGGCTGCTCAGCAACGCAGACCGCCAGCCTTCACCGCGCTCTTCGCACCATGCCTTGATCGCATGCCGAGGAGTACCCCTGCGCAGCATCTCCCAGATTGCAATCCAGACAGCCCTTTCATAATAGACATCAGGCTTCTCTAGCGCACGCTGTTCGCGAGCCGGCGCATCAGGATCCAAAGTCGTGGCAATCATCTCACTGCCCGTCGTGCTCCTAATCTGCGGCCGCACAGACTGGGAGCCACTAGGCCAGGACCGCAACCTCTTTTCACCTTTGACCTTCTCCCGTGTATTCATCCAGCCCGCATTCCAGAGACCTTGACCAGCCCCCGACTTGGCCTCCAACTCCGCCATGATAGCCTCCAAATCGTTGTCTTGATGATCAGCAGTCTTGGCCAGCCACTCCATGACCTTGAATCGCTCTCTCGCCAGCTCATCGTCGACCAAAAAGCGCTCCCAGATCTTGGCTTCTGACGTGTAAAGATGTGGCTCTTCCAACTTCGCGTACGTCTCGTCCTTGACCGCCTGCCAATCACCTGGTGTGTATACAGGGAACTTCTCAAGCTCGAGCATGAGCTTAAACAGTTCCCAGATGTCCATCTCTTGTTCATACTGCCTCAGCTCCTTGACCGCTTCTGCCTTCGCCGCGGACAGCGATCCACTGATGCTGCTTCTGAACAGACTCGTTGCAGTATTGTTTCCAGCAGTAGACAACTGTGCGCGTTCGCTCCATTCCTCCTTCAACTGCTTCGTGCGCTCCTTCTCCAACTTCTCTCTGCGGCGGTCGACAGCGTCTTTGGCGATGGTGTAGTAACTTTCAACTAGACCCTGTGCAGCCTGATACTTGTTCTCCTGAGTCGGCAGCTCTTCTAAAAAGCTGTCAAGCTCCATCGCGAAGAGCTCGACTTCCCTGCCGACCTTGTCGGCCATCTCCTTGAGAGGATTGAGCGCATCTTGGACACCATTCGCGGCCTGGATCGCAACCGACTGGTCGTGATTCTCGACTGAATGTCTGACATCCTCCTCATCATGACCGTTGACTTGGGAGAGCGCCCACAGATCGCCGTTGGTCGAGGGCTGCCGGCCTGAGGTTCGCGGCTTTCTTGTTGGTTGTTTCTTGATCGCCCCGCCAGAACCGCCCGCTCTTGAACGTGTTGCAGGAGGCATGTCGAGAAACTACGTTCGTGAAACAACCAAAACTGGCGATGCACAACTTTTGTGTATGTAGGAGAATGGGTATTAATTTGAAGGTCAACCAAACGCCCTTGCGGCAAGCTCCGCTTAGCGTGTTTTGCAGCGTCACGAACGCACGTGCAGAACGAGTAAAGGAGCAGTGAACTCTCGAAACTGGAGAATACTTCGAGATTTGGCTAAAACTTTCATCGACATGGTTCGCGCTTTTGCCATAGCGGCCGGTTTCCCCGAAGCGCGATGCTCAAACGGCCCTCCCCATCAGGGAGTATGGCTGATATAGATACTGCAAGCATCTAGTAGACCTTCTTCTTCTCGTCCACACTGAATTGCCCGGGCCCCATATTTACCAGAAGCAGCAGACCTCCCACGATGGAGAGTATCTGGAAGAAGTCGTACTTCGCAAAGTCCTTGTGCGGGTGGGCAGCATGTAGCTGTCTCTCGAGTCAGCCATGTATTCCACATGTAAACATTACCAGCGAGACTCACCGTCCAGAAGTTATTGACAAAGATGTTGAAGACGGAGAGGATCATCACCAGAATAATCGCGCTCCACTTCGCCTTGAAACCCACCACAACCATCACACAAGCCACGGCCCCAATGACTATCACCACGACTCTGCCAAAGCTCCACTCGCCCGCAAACACAAACCCAACGAACAAGAAAATTAACAACACTCTCCCAGCAAGCTGGAAGTACATCTTGCGGTCCTTCTCATCGAGCTGCGGCAGGCCGGCCGGTGCGAACTTCTTGCGCACCCAGGAGTCGGAGAGGACCATGAGCAAGCCGCCCATGACTGATAGATTGCGCAGGAAGAAATTGAGGTCGAAGATAAGGCCGTAGCCGAGGGCTTGGGTGATGACGACGCCAATGAGGCCGCAGACGGCGTAATCGCTGTACTTTCGGAGGATAATGAGGAGGGAGCTGCTGACCATGGCGAGTACGTTGACGATGAGGAAGAGATGGGTGATGCCTCGAGGGACTGTAATGTTCCCGTGTCAGCACATCAGCTCATCGTGTCCCGCCTTTTGAGCATGTCCATCCTCCACTACATAGCCAAGGAAGTACTCACTAAACCGATAATCATGCAAGTATACCAATTGGTCGTTCCATTGTGTAATAATCCTCAACGCGTCTTCCAAAAAGGTGACCACGATCAAGAACCGCCCAATGACAGGCAAATAGGGCTTCACCGGGTCGGAGAATGTGTCCAACCAATCCTCGATTTTGCTCGTCTGCGCTCTGATAGCCTCCAGAGGCGATGGGTCGTTCGTCGCGTCTTGTGTCGAGGGCCCGGCATTGAAGCCGCCGCCAAATTGCTGGTTGTTGCCCAGGTGGTACCCAGCCGTGCCGCGGATTTGTGCCATGCTGGACTATCCGATGCTCGTGGTTTGGGCGAATATCGTAGATGGGTTAAGAGGAGTCTTGTATGTATGCTGGAGTAGACTGTGGCCGTGTGTATTCTATGTAATAAACCAAAAGCTAGGTAGTCCGACCACCTCGAGCTTTATCCTCTGCAGTCTCCTTTGCTAAAGCAAGCCGCTCACCAGCGCTCTTGAGATATGTATGCGAAAGGAGCGTGTCGGCGCGTATACAACCGTGACTCCTCCTGTCCTTCACAGTCGAGATCAGCACAATCGAATCGGTGGATGCTGAGAGCTGGCTAGAAGGTGATGATTAAAGTGCGCCCCACCTCCGCACTTGTCAAAGAACAGCTTGCAGTTAATAATGCAATCCTCGGTCCGGCCGCACTTGGTTTCAATGGTTCTAGGGCGAGATCCAGACGGTCAGATCTCGTCGGAGAACAAAGCAATTGAACGGCTCTGTGCGGAGCTCGTCATTGGCAGCCGGCGGATTCCAATCCTGTCAAATATAGGTACGGTTGACAGACGCGGGATTATAATAAGCCAGCTGGCTGAACCATGTCCAAGCTCTGTCCTCAGGGTTGCTTACCGCTAGGAGGTCGGCCCACTGGAAATGCACCGGAACGAAGGAACGGGCATGCTGGGCAATAATGATCCCATCAGTCAATCAAATGATTGCCTAGTAGACGCTGGTTCACGGATTGGTAGCGATTGTTAAAGCCGACCTCGTGACCGTTGGAGAAGAGCGGACTGCTTGACACAGCTGCCTTCGGCCGTCGGCAAGACTGATAGAATCACTGGCCAAGGCGTCATCGTTTCACTCCGATTGACCACTTCTGCGAAAGCTATAGAACCTGTGCCTGCCTACTGAAACCACCTAGCCACGGCCAGGACCTTTCCTCAAGCCTACATTCGAGAAGTCGTTTGCTACAACGATGATTTTGCCAGCGATCATGTTCGCTGGACGCAACATGTCTTTCCACCTCAAGCTCTAGCAATCGAAAGAACCAAAACGCCTCAATGTCTTCCTGCCCCTCCAACGCCCCATTTTGCAGTCGCTACACTGCCAACCTTCAATGCACCGCGATTTTGGCGACCTGTGGAGATTCAGTAGTGATGCCGAGAACGCCTGTTGTGGCGTACTTCATGCACGGCCGAACTATATACATGCCACAATGCTCCAGTGTCGACCCCAAACCTGCTCTGTGAAGAGTGTGCTGGGACTGTGCGTTCTGTCCCCCATGCTGAGGAAATCTGTGCCGAGTTCTGCCGCTCAAGCATCCCAGTTGCTGGCATCTGTCGGATCGACGTCCGTACGTTGCTCGTAATGATCGTTCAAGGCTGCGAAACCATTTGACTTGCCAGTCGTGGCCGGCTTGGCGGCAGCAGGTGCCGGTTTTGGAGCAGGAGTGCTAGGTACTGGTGTAACATCGCCATTTTCTGGCGCTTTCTTCTTCTGCTGCCTTTTGGATGCTGCGGTGGTCCAGCCAGAGTCGTCCTCACTCTGCTTCCTTGCCCACTCAAACTGCTCTTCTTCGGAGAGAGTGGCAACGTCCCGCTCGGTGCTGTCGGCGCCGCTCGTGCTGGTGGCAGCTGTGCTTGGCTGCATGCCGCCATTCGAGCTGGCAGTAGACTCAGCATCGAAGGTGTCCAGGAGCTGGCCATTGCCAGAACCATTCACTATGAGTGGCAAGTCGGGCTGCTGAGCAGGCTTGGGTGCGGTCCACGCGTTCGAAGCTGGCGGCTTCGACACAGGGACCCCGTTTTTCGCGGGCTCGCCACGTGCCTCTCGTGCAGCGCGTCGGGTCTTCTCCTCCAGCAGCTTACGCTCTTTCTCCTGAGCTTCTCGTTCTGCCCGCTCGCGTTCTTTTCTTTGCCGGTTCTGGCGCTGCTTCTTGCTCTCTACAACCTCTTCCTTCTTCTGCCGCTGCACCTTCTCCTTCACGGGCTGGGTAGGCGCAGTCAGGCGCAAGGTGCTGGGGCCGCTAGACTTGGGCTCAAGCATGTCGGAGACATCGCCGCCCTTCAGAGTAGGCGAGGCAACAGGTGACAGATCGTCGTCTGCCTCTGCGCCGTCTTGGGATGATGCGTCGGGCGACATTACCGGCGTGCCCTTTGCACTGCTCTGCTTCACTGTCTTAATGAAATTCTCCTTGCTCTTGGGCGCCGAGAGCTTGGTGCCTTCTTTGGCCCTCATCATCCGCTCCGCAAACTGCTTATTGCTCTGTTCTTCCTCGTGATCGTCTGGCCGAGAGGCCTGGACAGCAACAATGGGTGTTGGACGCGACTCTGTCCTGGGCTTCTTCGGAGCCTTTCTCTTCTTGGCCGCGTCACTGCCACTCGTTTCTGGTGAAATGAGCTCCTGAGCGCGCCTCTCAACATGTTGAAGCTGGCGTCGGGCGTTCGCGCCTGCGCGAGGCTGATGCGTGGTATAGTAGTATGCTCCGACCGCGGTGGCCAATGCGCCGAAGACCAGCCAGTTCGTGACGCCTTGGTAAAAGGCATTGTCCTGTCCGCGGTCCATAGTGAACACTTGCCAGGTGTCAACTGAAGGAGGTCTTCGAGTGTTAAGTATATCCGGAAGTCGGCACGTCGACTGACGCGGGCTGTTGATCTGCAGCTGTTGAGGCGTCCCGCGTGTCAATGGACAGATGAGGGCTTCTGCCTGAGGTGTGGCCCGTTAAAGCAGGCTGTGCAACAGAGGCGTGTTTGGGGCAGCGCCGAAGCTGAGCAACGGGCGCTGCTCGCTGAAGTGGTGCTGCGGCGGAAGCAAGGAGTGGCTGAGCTGGTGATGGCCGGGCTTGACCGATGTTAAGAGTAGATTGCCAGACGTCGTCGTTGTGGCTACAGTCACTGTCGATGCAGCCAGAAGGTCGCTCCCAAATGAGTGTGTGACCTGCGTGGAGCGGAGACGCAGGTGAATTCGAGGTGGTATCGAGTAACGGAGGCGATGGTCCGGTGCTCGCGTCAGGGCAATAATGTGGAGTGGAGGAGCGGCAGGGGTTTCGCTACGTGCTCGGTTCAAAGTTCGCGCTCAGTAGTAAAGCTGAGACAGGAGACCGTGCGGGACAATCTAGGAGGTAATGAATGAACAGGCTATTTCATGGCGATTCAACAGATGATAAATGACAGGCAATTCTTCATCAATGATGGTTCTGGTCGCGCCCTTTTAGTAGATGCGGCCCGGAGACTTCACTTCTTGGCCTCAACCATTCATTATACGTCTCATCCCTCACACTCCTCCTGAATGCTACTCTCCCTGTACCTCGCGTCTGCAAATGCATCATTATTCTGGCTTCTTGTGTGCACATGTGATACTTCACAGCCGAGTACGGTGACAACGTACCTGCAACGAGCCCGAGGACAGGTTGCTTGATGTCGTAAAGCATGGGGACCTGCATACCCCAAGCTATGCTGAAGCGGGCAGCTCGTACTATCCGCCCGATGGGCGCCTCTTGCTATTGGCTGACCTGGACTTGCCATGATCCAAATCTGGTTTCGATCCGGAATAACGTGGCTACTCAATGCATCCCTCCGTACAGAGATTACGGGATGCATACACATGTGTGGGGGTGACAGGCCTAACCTGGCGTGTGATTGCGAATCGCAATGCTACATCAAATTGAGCGGCGTCTGTCATGCTGCCTCATTATTGCAGCGGCCCGTCATTGCTGATAAGGCCGTCTATTGGCAAGGCGTGATATCTCGCCACCGCGCCGAGTCTTCTGATGACCATAGGACGTTCATGCGACGCCTCCATCTCGGCCGATGTGCGCTGGCGACCGGTGATTGGATCCGTAAACTCCGGACGGAAAACAACAGCTTTGGCAGCGGAAGCTGCTCGCTGCGAAGGGTTCATGGTGCAATGGGGGGCAAAACAACAACAATCCCACCGCTGGAGGTGAGGGGAGAGCAAAAAGCAACATTGACTTAGTGGTCAGTACGAGGCTGCAAGCATTGTTAGATGTTTACATGATGTTACGTCGGCACAATGTATATGCTCACGTCGAACTCGCGACCTTGGCGTTATTAGCACCACGCTCTGACCAACTGAGCTAACCGACCCGGCTTGGACATTTGAAGTAGTCCTACAACTACCGCCAATTTGGTGGAACGATAAGGTTCAATAATATATATACACTGAATTCTAGCACAAAAGTACCAAGGAAATTCGCCCTATCGGAAGATACATGTCATGATCATCCCAGAAATGCTGGATCGCCATCATCACACATCGAAAACTCGACGACATTTGGATCATCAACGGAATCGACCAACCAACGCCGAGCAAAGAGAAACTTCCAACCCCCTAATAAGCGCAAATCCTCTTCGCTTCGAAGTGAGGCGGAGTCCCAACCTGAGCACCACAGCCTGTCTCTCCTTCATTATTCTTCGCTGCAATAATTGGATCGAACTTGCCATTCACGTAAACACCACGCGAATGGATCTCATAAATGCACTAGAAGGTTCAAGTCAGCTATGCCTGAAGAGAAATCTCGAGCCGCTCGCCTACGCAGAAAGTGTAGCGATACTTCACTTTCTCGCAGTCACCGTTGCCGTCAATGCCAGCGTTACACCAGTATTTCTTGTTGTAGAAGATGTCTACAGGCACGCATATAGAGGGCGTCGCTGCCAGGAGGAAAAGTAGGACGGCCTTCATGATGCGTTTTGGTGAATAGGGCGGAGGGGGTCCGACGAACTCCGTAGTGTGCAGTGGAGAGGACTGCAATGGGTAGGAGGTATGTAGAGCCACCGGCGACCGCGTCACGTAGCGCGACCAGTCTCTTCTTATTATGTACGGAGTATGCGCCAAGCGAGCGCAAAGAGCTGGCAACCCAGTCGACATCCCTTTACATGACACACCGTGGTAAAGCATGGGTTCGGCGCGATAGTTCGAGTACCTTGGGCGAGGATCTCCGTCCACTGAGGCTGGTGATCGCACTCCTCGGGCAGGAACGTAGCCAGTCGCTGGATGTAGCGGGTAGTGAGACTGTCTATGGCCGAGTGTCTAGAGGGATGAGTCCCTGGTTCTTCTGACACCCCATCGATCATACTACTGTACGAAGGAGCCAGAGACGGTGAAAGTCATGCCCAGACAGTGTTTCTCGAGCCCATACGCCTCTGTTAGTCGTGATTCGGGGGCTGTCATGTGGGTCGCAGAGGGCGACAGCTTAGGCCTGGACAGCTCACCACTGTTTGTACAACCACCTGACCTTGCCGAGCCCAACCCTCAAATGCGTAGTCGAGCAACGAGCCACCCAATCGCACACACCTTTGATATTCCTAGCAGGAGTTTGCTCGTCGATCGGTAATACGTTCATACGACCCGCTCTACACAATCACTCGCAACACGAATGCCACAAACCATCACTTCTCGCACTTTCCTGTCGCATACACGCCGTCTCTCAATCAAGTCAGAGGGTATCATCCGCATCGAACATGACCACCAAAAACGCCACCCACCTATACCCAACCACGAACTCCGTTCACAACAACAGCCTACCTCAAGAGCGGATTCTTCTCGAACTCAAACAAGGGCCCCCTCTTACTGAGTACCGTTCCCAAGCCCCCCAGCACCTCCACCTGGAACGCCTCAAAAGGCACCCTCTCCCCGTCCACCGCAATCAACCCTTCCTTCTGCTTGCCCGCACCACCAAGCCACTTCCCAATCTTCGCTGTCAACCGCCTCTCGTTCACCACCGGCGCCATCCTCGGCGTAATCCTATACGCCAAAACTTTCCTGTACAGCGTCTCCGGAAAGTCGATTAGTGTACCGTTTTCGACTGACATCAGCATGCGGAGGATTGTGGACTTCGGGATCATGGCGTCGATGTTCATCATGTCGGCGCGGCCGTCGGAGGGGAGCGCGGCGGCGAAGAAGGCGGCGTCCGGGGACATCCAGTACATGTTTCCGACGTAGAAGTTTCCGAGCGTTGGCATGTCTTGGGTTTCGAAGGCCGGGGGGAGAGGATCAAGGACTGTGCCGTATTTTAGGGGTGGGAGGTCGGTTTCGCTGGTTTCCTGGGCGGAGTCGATGTCGTGGATTTGTTTTGCAGCGGCTGCTTCGAGTTCGCTGACGGTGTTGCAGTAGCTTTCGCGAATGGCGTGCTTGTCTGATGTTTCGGCAACTACGGAGACTTCCGCGGGATAGGTTGTCTTGCCCAACATGCGCACGAGAATTCCCCACGTGAATCTGAAGGAGCCCATCCATCTTAGACTCTCTGTGCCCAGATCACTCTCCGCAATAATGCCTACAGCCTGCGACAGAAAGCTGTAATACCTCTGCTTCCCCTGCGTCACCGCCATCAAGTCCAGCGGCGTTCGTACTCCTTTCACAATGCCAACGGCAGCCAGGCTGGGCGAATCCGTGCCGTTCAAGTTCAGGCTCATAGCATTTCCACTCCCGCACGGCAATAGCGCCACGGCGACCTTCCTCAATGCCCGTCTTGGCTCCTTCTGCTTCGCCAGACCATTGAACACTTCATGCGGCGTGCCATCACCACTCGCGCATGCCACGACATCATACGCATCCACATCCAAAGCCTCTGCAATCTCCACCGCATGGCCTCGATGAGTCGTCTTCTCCACGTCAACTGCACACCGCGCAGCCGCTATAATGGGCTCCATCTGCGTCGTCCACAGCTTCTGCGCATTTCCCTGACCGCCGAAGGGGTTGATGAGGACTTTCATCCTCTTCAGCCTCTTCACATTGGCCGGATATGCCCGCTCCATGAGCGCTTGAACCCACTGCTTCGTGTGCGCATGAAGGCTCTTGTCCGTCACTGTGTAATGCACAGAACCCACTCTGCATGCTTTCTTCCCACTCGGTTGCGCATATTGTATGCTGACTTCAAAATCCTGCAACTCGGCCCACAGCACGTTGTAGAAAGGGATTGCCCGCGTCGTCTTGGACAGTGACGGCAGCAAACCACAGCAGTTCCGTGCGGACCGCCGATGTCTGAGGCCATCGTCCAGGACAATGAGGGCATCCGTGCCGAGAGTCAGTGTCGCATTCCGGTCGACCGCCAGCACGGCGGGAGTGTCCAGCAGCTCGGAGGTGCCGGCGGTGGTGACCTCGGAGCCAGCCGGGTCTTGGAACGGGTCAGTGTTATGTTCGGTGTTGGCAGGATCCATGCTGTGTTGATGCGGCGCTGAGCGAGTGAAGCGCTGTTCACACACACAGTGCGAGTGCGAAGCTTAGATACTAGAAGAGTGAAGGGTTACCTTACGAAGTACATAAGACGCTACTAGTAGGTTGACAGCGCGGCCCGATGCTTGCTGGGAGCCGACTGAAAAGCCGATGCATGTGTAAGCAAACCCAGATGATCATGCGTGACGCACATACAGTACTGGTCTTCAATCAATACAGCATGTCTACGCTTATTAGTCGTCACGTATTCATCTACGCCTTCCAGCATCTGTGTTACACTATCATACATTTCATACAGTCGTAATACCTCATGGTTCCACACATCTCTTCACTGCATGCTGTTCCGGCTGTTCCGCTCGCTCTCCCAGCTCTCCTGGGAATCCGCACTGGGACGCCGCTTCTTCTGCAATTTGTTTCCTGGCCCCGTACTGCGTGACCTAGACCTGCCATACGTGTTCTGCAGAGACACTGGCGGTATTGCCTTCTGTCTTTCTAGCGGGGTTTCAACTGCTAAGGGGAATGAACCACGCTTCAGAACTTCAAATCCGCTGCCATGCCCTCGCAAGACTTGGGATTCGCGTCTCTCAAAGGATGGGCGTTCTTCTTCTTGCTGGGCTGACTGCGCTGCTGGAGGCGGTGTCGGTGGGTTTGAGACCAGTGGCGTTGCTGGTGCGGCATAATATCTGCTCTGAGTGCTCGACGGCCGTCCTGTCCTTGTGCTTTCCTGACTGATGCGTTTGCCATTGTCGAGACGTGGCGAGGTTGGAGAAGGCGGCGCTGTCTGGCAGAACTTTACAAACGGCGTCACATCTGGCATGCTCGATCTTCGCACGGCAGCTGGCAGTGCGTCGATTTTGGGTGATGAGATTGCGCTTGTCGGCGAAGTAACATCTGCCCCACTCTGCAATGACTGTCTCTGTCGTAATGCATGGTAGTCGAAGTAGTCTGTGGGTGTCGTCGCAGACTGCGGTACTGAAGCCACAGAGGAGTCTCGGCTCTGACCAGGTCTCCTCGTTTTCGGCGTCAATTGACCAGTCTCTGCAGCTTGTGATATGCGATGCGTGTCAAGCATTATTAGGTCGGCAGACCGATGCTTTGTTCTGTTCGCTGGCCGTCCATTCGACAGTAATGCTGGCGCCGCGGCAGATATTGGTCCAGGATCATCACCACCACTCCCAGATTCACTGCTGCCGCTACCACCGTCCGCATTGACATTTGTGGAGGCTCGATGAATCGCCTCGAGCCCCTCTAGCGTGTTGACAGTTGAAGAGTGCCTATACACGTATGGCGTTCCACTGTACTTGTTGTACGAACACGGCGGATGCCTGCTCTTGGGAGGCTTGGTGAGACCCGCGTCAGGTGAGAAATCACGAGATGCGTGTCTGTCACGCATGCCAACTGCTGAGATGTCGACCTTGTGACCATTGCTCGCTGGCGTCGTGGATGTGACGGTCGATTTTGAAGTAGAGCTGTCATGGTCCATGCGAGGCTGTTCTCCCAAGTCTCTCGTCTGAATCCTGGTAAGGCCTTTCTCGAGGTCCGTGGCGTGATTCCTCTGCACAGGTTCTTTTGGCGGTAATGAGCCTGGTGAGCTTTGGCCGCTCTGGCTGTCGGGTGTGTTGGGTCTTGAGATCCAGACACCTTCGACTTCGATACCGCTTTCTATTGCGCGTACGCCAAAGGGCACATCATTGGCACCTGCTTCGCCTTGTGGTCGTCGCCGTTGGCTCATCTGCCTGTGAAGCGACTGCTCGCGTTTTTCCTTCTCCAGAGCCGTGTATTTGCTGAGTCGATAGTGGTTGTAGCCCAGTTTGATGGCAGCGCATAACACAGTGACAAAGATGGCGCAACCCAGTACAAAGGTCAGTTTCTCCCACATAGGCCATCCCATGAAGAAGCCTTCCGCCATATGATGAATCCGAGATAGTGTGGTTAGATGCCTTCGGAGATTCTGGAAGATGGAGTCCTGGGCATTGGGTGGCCGGTCACACTAAAGCTACCTGTGCGCTGTCAGTCGGGGTCTTCCTTGGCTGGTGGATGGACAAGCAGGCAGGTACGCTGGAGAAAACCACTCGTGCCTGGTTGTTGGATGCCATGGTAATTATCTCGGACGTGGACGTACACGTGAATGACGACTAGGCTTGTTCGACAGCAGTGTGTACCGAAGGCGTTCAGGTGATCGACGATAAGCTTATCAAGTTGTAAGCCATTGGCCTAGATTAATGTCTGGAACCGAGGGCGATCGTGAACGATGCTGGTCGGATTGTGTAGATAGAAAGCAGGCCGGATCGCGTGAAAAGTTGTCCTCGCTCGAAACGTCGGTGCAAGAAGCCAGCTCCGGAAGGTGCATGTGGCTCAAGAACGTGTGCTCCGCCCAGATCCGATTCGTAGCCCAAGCTCCCGACCTGTGCCTGGCGAAAGAATGTCGCGAAAGGGAGGAGCGAGGAGGATAAGGTAGAGATGGTGCTTTTGGCGGCTCAAGTCCTTCAACCTGTGCAAGTTGTGCAACTGATGAACGTGGAGAAATGCTGGAATAGGGACATCTGCAACCCAGCGAACCGGTCGCGACATTCGTCTGCGCATGGCTGTCCCAGCGCAGACATGCCACAATCGCGCCTTTGCAGAGGATTGAGCTTCCCGAGCCACTTTTCTCGTCGCATGCGACATGCAGCTTCTTGTGCGACCGGCGGCATGGCTCTACCATGTGGGCTTCGAAGCATCACCACTCGTGCCGCTCGGTCGGCGTCTCCGGCCTTTGCACGACATGTTGTGCCTGTGTGAATCCTCTTGCAAGCAAGAAATGATCAACTCGCCGGTCAATTCGATGCTATACGGCCACTTTGATGGCGAAACACAACGGTTACTGACACAAGAATTCCAAAACAGTGTGTCCCTCGGCATGGGGCTAGCCGTGTTGGGTCCGAGGCGCGCAAGACTGTGTGATGTACCTTGCGGCAGATGCGCCTCGCGTGGAGATTGACGCAGGCATCCTCTTCGTATCTCGTCAAAGTCATGCGCGCATCATTGTCTGGGAGGATTGATGATGGTGAGCTCTAGGAGTGCCAAGACGCTAACGAAGTCCGTGCGCGAAAAGTCCGGCTTCCCATTCACCAACATCGTTGATCGTCCAAGAAGATATTGAGGTGTATGAGCAAGCAACGTACTGAACTGTGGACAGGTGTACCAGTCAGAAGAAACTCAATAGCTCAACTTCGACATACATGAGGTAGCAGATGATCGCGATGTGGACTTTGGCCCAACGCCGCTTCTTCCGCTGTCTCGTGATATTGTTGGCAGGTACGTGTGACTCAGCTTGCGACTCCTCTGCTATTGCTTGCTCTTGCTGTGAGTTTTGCATGTGGTAGAGTAGGAACCGTGTAAACAATGTAGCCACCGTGCTTGACGATGTGAGTACTGTTTTCCTCTTGATTTCTGGTTGGTAGCGGGCGTTGTGAGGTTCTGGGTTGTAAGATAGAAAGATTTCGACCATTCACCACCCGTCATGGGCGAGGCGTTGCATGATGCATACGAGGGGAGTCAGACGGCGTTGGCGGGATGGTATTGGGTGGTTGGCTTTTTGGCGTTGTTTTTGTTTTTCGATGGACGTGCGAGGTTCAAGATTTGGTGTCCTTTTTTGTTCGTGGAGGAGAAGAAAGTCGAGGTGACTGAGAAGCTGAATGATGAGGAGTACCGCCGTGCCGAAAGGCAATTCTTGGGAGAAGACAGACTTGTGCCGCCGGGCTGTGTGCCGCCGGGCTGGGTCCGCGAGCAGGAGGAGAGGATTGCCAAGCTGCTGGAGATTGCTGCCCTCCAGTGCGAGTACACCGACGAGGTTGTCGCTCGCGTACTCGGTGGCAACTAAAGGTTCCTACCGCCGAAGGTAGGTGGGCTAGATGGTAGTTGGGATGGGCTCCAACTGCTATCGAAACCCACGCCAGCGATGAGTCTGCACTTCAACGCAGTGCCGACGTCTAGTAATCAGCCAATGAAATGGACGACGAAGCTAAGACAGACTCGAACTTACCGGAACGACAACCTCACGGAAGGGCAACGACCAATCGACCACAGCTGAATGGTCATCACCCACTGGAACTCCACCACGAGAGGATATATCAGCGTGCACTCTGATGCTCACTGCAACTCACCACACAACAAACCAAGAACACACCAAGAACACACCAAGAACACACCAAGAACACACCAAGAACACACCAAGAACACACCAAGAACACACCAAGAACGCACCAACAACTTCTCTCGAAGCGTCACGGAACCTCACCTCCACAGACAAAGTCACACAACACGCCCCTGATGGAGCCAAAAACAACACAGGAAAAGAGGAGTATGCACCATCTGAAGTCACAAGAGAAGCCAGAATCGCCCAGTCGCCTCCTGTGTACAAACGTCCAGACCTTCCTGACGACCAGTCTCGGTAAAGTGGCTCGCATCCTCAGCGGAACACTGAACAAGTGCCATAGCCAGGAGACCACCTCGCCCCTCTTGAGCCTCCCAGACGAAATCTGGCTGATAGTCATGCCACACTTGAATCCAGTCGACCAACTCAGCTTGCGACAGAGTTGCCGCAAATTCTTCTCCTTCTGCACCTCAGCAGATATGTACCTCGTGCGCGCGGAAGAAGATTATCGTCGAGACTGGCTTCGCCTGATCGGCCGAGATTGGTACAACCAGGCCATGCAACTCGAGGCCGGGACTGTCGCTCCACGCCAGCGCCGCCAACAACTCCAACGCCTCCTTCGGAACCGAGTGGCCTGCGCCGGCTGCAATACCGTCCACGTCGGCTTCGCCTTCCAACCTTGGGAGCACAGGAAGGATGGCACGCAACGACAGTGCTACCGATCCCAAAAGAAGCTCTTGTCTCTACACGGTGGACGTCTCAACCTCAACTACGCGGAACTCTGCCGCATGCTCGCCAACAAGCCGTCTGGCATGTCCTACAGGTCGAGAACGATAGGGACTTCTCCCAATTACTCCACGATGGAGATTTCCTTACATTCGCGTGCGGAAGCAGGACGCAGCGTGACCTGGCTGCACATCGAGGAGCAACACCACTTGCGTGAGCCACCCTCCCCTCACGATCGCCTTTGCGCATACCTCGAGGCTTTGCGAAGCCTGGCAATCCGGCTGTGCTCGCACGTCACCCCGGTGTCCAGTTTCCGACTCATAGACATGTTGTCGAATTACCTGCGGCGGGAACGGTCGTCGGGTGTGCAGTGGTGGGATACGGCGGATCGGAGACGCTGTCGGGATTGTGGGATGGTGTACTGGTTTGAGCCGGGCGGGCGGGAAGGCGATGATGGTGGGAGCTGGATTGTTTTGAAGACGCAGAGGTGCTTGGTTTGGCCTTTGGCCGGTGCGGATGATGCGGCGTGGACGGCTGCGTCGGCCGACATCTCTGGGTTCGGTGACTATAAACCCTTCTGATGGCCGCATTGGGTGAAATGAGCTGTAGATGCACGGGACGATGGGGAGAGATAGCGAGCTGCACACCAAGAATCGAGGTGGCACCGTGGTACGTATGTGGCGAGCCAGCAGACCCGGAAGGACGCCGACCGGGATCCATCTTCTACGGCGACACACGTGAGAATGTAGTCAGGAGTCCTTGAGCACATACATGATCCGCCACTGCCACCGGCATCAGCATCGGCATCGCTGCGCCAGGAAATCAGACTAGCACTGTCATACCGTGTTCCTCATCACATGTACGAATGTCGTCCCGTCTTCACCCCAAAATACTCCCCATTCACCAGCGTCTCCCACGGCCTTTCCGTATCCCACACAATCTGCATCAGCTCCCTTGACCGCCTCACATGCGGCATCTCCCACCCATCTACCGCCTTAAGCCGACCCATAAACACCTTCCGATCACTCTCACTCTGCGCCTCACACCCCGCAGAGAACATAGGAAGAATCCAGCCCAGTGATTTTCATTCGCCGCACAAGTTCCTTCGACATCCTGTTCAGCCGCAGCAAAAAAAAGAATGGTAGCTGAGAATGGTTTCGATCCATTGACCTCCGGGTTATGAGCCCGGCGCGCTTCTAAACATAGGAGTTAGAAACTGATTAGTGCTTGTGGTGTTTGTCACGTATTTACCCGCTTGGAGCCTGTTAGTTTCTGTTTTACAGCTATAATCTTGGTAATCAACGAACCTGCGCCACTCTGCGACGATAGTTAATCAAGGTTCGTTTGAGTAATGGGCGGATCTCCTACCAGCTCATGCTGAAAGACTCTCAATGAAAGGGTCTAGGCGTATATCTCATCACGGCCGCTTTTATACAATATATTCTAGGCAAATAACCGAGCTATCGCTCTTGAACCATGGCAAGCCCGCTATATGAAGGGATGCTGCAATGGACGTCGCAGTGCAGATATCTCATGGACTGTAGCTTGAGGGAGGCACTATAGGGAATTATAAATGGTTGCAGAATTGTGAGGATATAGAAAGCCGGATCTGATGGAGGAAAAGTGCCCTCAGCCAGTGGCTAAAGCGTGTCCAGTATTTGCGCCCTTGATGTTGCAACAGCTGTTACCAGGAGGTCGTAGTTCTGATCCAGTTGCACATAGCGATACCACCACACCCCTTTTGTTCTGCCGCTCGATTCGCATAGCAATCTTTGTACAGTCATGCCAGTCGTCGAAGCAGTACTTTCGCTCCGGATCGATAATGGACGACTTTGGGTGGTGTGCTGTGCTGTAACTCGGGAGCTCTCTTGGCCTGGTTCTTGAAGTTCCAATTCACAATACCGTATATGTGGAGGACCGTACTGCCACAGCCAGGGTCAACGCTAACTGGATATGGTACGGTGGGCTGGCTGAGTACGACTGGCCGGCACACTGCAGGAGCTTCAGCTACCCGCCGACACATAGTCTGGTCGGGATCGAGTTTGACCAGTCTACCGAGCCGGCCACCAGGTCTAGCTTAGGCATGGGACTGCCGATGAGACGTTGAGCACGAGGGTTAGCATGGACCCTGTGTGACGTGCTTGAGGCCATCAGACTATGCAGACAGGCAGCAGACATCTTTACACGCTGAATGAATCGCCTGCCTTGTAGTGACCACCAACGAGTACCCGACAGACACCACGACAGCGAACATCATTCTCCCAAGCAGTCAGAAACCTCCTCGCCATCGACTTCTTGAGGTCTTCACTGCAGCCATTGACCCTCTCAATAGGTCAAGCCTCATGTGCACGACCACCATGCTCGGGGCCCCTCCGTGTCTCAGTCCAACCACGGCATGTCCAAGCATCCACTTGTCCCGTTCGATAGCATCCGCCACCAAGCCAATCCGAGAACCCTCACAACATCCATCACCTTCTGCCAATGCGTCAGCTCCACCGTCGGTTATGGCGCTGTGGTCATACGGGCCGGCGTACCTTCCATCCCCACGTAGCAACAAGATGAGATGGTCCCCTGACCCGCAACACCAACAATGCGCGCCGCAGCATATCGTCCACCCCGAACCCCCCTCTCTACGGCTGCGTTTCCTCTACGCCCGGTACCTCAAGTGATCATTATGCTTTGGTCGCCCGGCAATAACGGAGCTGCTATGCACTGTGGGCACTTTCAGCCGCCTTCGCCAAGATACCCGCCAGAAGTGGGTCGTGAGTGGCATGATTATCAGCAAGCGGTTGTGGTGGCGAGGAGCGTTGCTGTCTCAGATAGCGTGTTGATGAATGGTGCATCGTGCCCGCAGGCTCTGCATTCCTTCTTTACCGACCTCCCACATCGCGGGGACGTAAGTGTTGGAGATGCTGCATGACGTGTGGCTGCTGTCGATGTGCCCTTGATGCGAGCAGCTTGTACTGACCAAAGTTGTGATGAGCATGTCGTAGCCATCATGAAGCATCAAATTCATGCTTGAGGCACCGAACTTCCTACACTGCCCTGAATAGCCAACGCAGCGATGTGAGGATGTTGAGCGTACCGACAGGCTCCGGACTGGGTAGCTCGAGGTCGCTGTCCGAATCTCTGCCTCAATGCGGGCCTTGCTCTTGGCTTCGTGGCAGGCGAACGATGCCACGGTCGACAATATGAGTAGTCCAGTCGATCTCTTACGAGCATGCACGTCCGTTGGAGTGACCTGTAGCAGCGTTGACAACTGCGTGATGCGCCCTTGCCGCATCATTTGAAGCGATCTGGTCAGACTCGCCTTGACTGGAGGTGGATGCCTTCAAGTATAAAGCAATCGAGCACTGGGCTAATAAGATCGTCAGACCCCTCGAAACATCAAGCAGACCAGTCTCGTGTTGTCGCTTGTTAGCTGGATGCGCCACGACGGCTCACGCAGTAACTCGAACTTTTTGTGCTCGCTGCTTGCCAACCTGAGATACCTCGATGCGGAACGTAGAGCAGTCGAAATCTCCTGTCAGGACTATCACCAGGTGGTGCTGCACGGAATGGTAATGGTAGCGCGTCAGCTGAACGTGGGCAATGCGTGTCGGCATGCAGAGATAGTCGGGTTGCGAGCCTGACGAGTGCTCGTAACTTCAAGAAGACTGCAGATCCTCGTCCTTATGCCTCCGGGCATGGCTTCAGAGATAGCCTTGGAGCGGAGGAAGTATCGGAGATAGTGCAAATCGACCCTGTCGCGGCATACAAGGCGGCATCAAAGCAGAGGCGTAAAGAAATCGGCTCCCGGTCTGAATGTGGATGGAACAGCAGCCCGCAGCAGTCAGGCAAGAAAGCCAGACTGATGGCGCCTGATGCTAGTGCGGTAGACAGGCGACACCCGAGCGAGGGCGTGAATCAGTCGGGCCCCTGGATACTTGAGCGATGTGCACAGAGCTGCTTGTGCGGTCCGTCGACAGTGATTCCATCAGTCAATCAACCGATTGACTTGTTGATAACGGTTGACTGCTCAATGACACCATTAAGTGCTTAGAATCACTGTTGACGGCTTGAGATCACCATTGACTGCTCTCATCATCGGCTCATTATGTGTTGACAGCGTGACGATCTAGAACTCACAATCAACTAGTCAACCAGTTGATTGATCGATTGACTGATGGGAATGGCTATGTGCGGAAAGCCTACCATATTTTACCGGCTTCTCGGTCAAGATCGACGAGCCTGATATATATCGCAAGATCCGGCACTGAGAGGGCGAGCCTAAAGGGCAGGACTGAGCACTGTCGTCCGGTAAGCGTTGCCTGCTGCGACGCTATTTTGGACAGTGCTGACCTGGCTCGAACCTTTGGACTTCCCGTGCGAATTGAACGACAATGGGTGGATCCGCATGCGCAGTGGGATTGCACCTCGCCATGAAGGCGACAGCCAGCAGAATGGGTAAGCAAAGCGACGATCGCCGACTGCGACATTCACCAAAGTCTTCCAGGTGTCCAACTGCATTCAAGCTGGTGTCGATGTTAGCCGCGGTGGAGTAACATTCTATACAGATTGCATATTCCGTCAATACGGAGAGAGAGCTTCGCGACTTTTTCAAGTGCGTCGAAAGCCTACGCTAGTTGGCGAGTCAGCCTGACGAATGAAAGGTGTGGTTAGGCCTTGCTAAATATGTACTCACGCTGCCCTGGTATGACCCACGGCGTGTTTCTTTGCCCAGACCCATCCTGGACGCTACATTGGCCAGCGCTTACCACAGATTAGAATGGAAATCCACGTTATCGGTGATCTTTTCTGATGACAAGCTCCCAGATATAAGTGCTTGGCATACCCTATGTAAATATGCTTCCCACAACGATCAACTCCAACGAAGATCAGGACACGCACCGCACCAGCAGCAGCAGCATCTCGCCCTCCCCTCGAGTCAACGTCCAAGTAGGATTTTTGCGACAAGAGCATAGCTTCTCAGCTCCAAAAACACACCGGCTTCGCCACTTACACTGTCTCTGTGGTCGCTCCTGCAAACAACAACAAAGCAACAACAACATTGAGGATTCGATACCGCACCGCCGTGCAAAGATGACATCCACCGCGCCGGAAATCTGGACCACCGAGGCCATCAAGAATGGCGAGAAAGTAACCGAGTGGTTCTGCTACAGGACCGTAGCCTTCCTCACCCCCATCGTGATGATCATCTTCCTCGGCTCCCTCATCACCCGATACAACACGACACTGAACCGCCTCTACCTCTTCCTATTGCCCTGGTTCGCAGTCTCCTCCGTCCTCCTCCCAATGCTCCCCGTGCTACACATCGCGCATTACGGCCTCGGGCCCAAAGTCCAAGGACATACCAGCGGCGTGCCTCCAGCACTCCCTGGAGACTGTGCAGAATATCCAGAAGAGCTGAGGGAGGATCCTCTCTTCCGCCTGATCGACACTGCTTGTCTGATGATTGGTGGTCGAGCGGGACTCATGGTCTTATTTAAGGAGTGGAGATGAGATGTCTTTCGTCGACTATGCTTTCCGTGGATCGAGTAACACTCTAGACTCAGATTGCCCAGCTGCATTTGGTCCTAAAACGAGGTGAGTGGAGGCATCACGACTGAGCTGACGTAGTGGACCGAACATGGCAAGACTGAGTAGATTGTGTTTCGGGAGGATAAGTAGGACGTAGCCGGTTCTGGCGAGTTTGCTCACGTCGCCCGTCATTTTCCCAAGGCTGATATGGAGCTCAGGCAGTAAACTGCCAACACCATGCACAACCATATCCCCATCATCATAGATAGCATCGACGTCCATACCCTAGCCAAATCAAATTACCCGCTCTCACACCAACCCCAAACAAATCCCCATCCGCCCTCCATCAACCCCCCCGCCCCCCAAACCACGTGTAAGCATGCCCAGATTGCAATCGCCCAGCTTGAGCTAATGCCTCGACGAAGACCACGGGGCTCATAATGCAACGAGCAGAAAAGTGGCAGAAATCATGCACTACTCAATGCTTGCGACGCAGACGCTCGAATGCATGGAGGCGTTGCACATTGTCCTCAACACCGCAACGTCGAGGGTAATGATCGCCTTCGAGTCGTGCTCTGGTGTTTGAAGCAGCTGAGGACCCAGCCTTCTTGGTGGGCTTCCGGCACGGGCGCCAGTTTGATAGCCTCGCTTGAAATGCTCATTTGGAGAACGGCTCGCTCACCCACCCGCGTCATAACCTAGCAGACGAGAGCGAATTCCAGTCCCAGGCCGGTAGGCGAGACAGGGGATGAGGAAGTTGCCCACCCACTGGCACGCTCGAATCGGTTGCCGACTCCTATGGTGGCGTTGCAGCAGATGGGGGAGAGCCGTTTACTCAACGGCCCGCGCAAGCAACGTTCCACCGAAATCCTGAAACAGTCTGTCCACAAGTGAGAGTGAGCCCCTGGCCCTCAGCAACCAAGTCCCACGGGGGCATTCCCTCACGACCTATCTATCTATCTATCTATCGCTGATTGATGCGGACATCACATCGCCACACCACATGCACAGTCCATCAGGCTGGAGACTACTCGCATAGGTAGTTTTCATAGGCCAGCGTCGACCGCACGTTTGCAGCGGGGGGGGGTCTGAGCGTTCAAGCGGAAGGGCGTCCGTCTCGTGGGGAACGCACTTGCCAACCGCCCGTTTGTAAGCGGTACGAACACGGGGATAGTACGTAGGATTGGGAAGGTACCACGGCGCTGCAGGGTTTCGTGCATGTACACTTGCAGGTGGTCACTCAAAGTCCTTCACCAAGCTGCACGCGTGAACAGCCGAGGAGACATCAACTTCTCGCAAGCGCAGCTCGCACCGCCCTCAAAACTCCACAACCAGCGACGCAACCACCTACCTCCCTACACCCCTCCCGCCGCGACACCACCCTCCATCCCCCCCATCTCCTCCCCCCTCCTCCTCCTCCTCCCCACCCACCACGCCGCCCCCACACCCGCCACATACCCCCCCACATGCCCCGCATGATCGACACTCGACTGCCTCGACGGGATCTTGACCGCATACCGCCCAAACCGGAACTGCATCCCACTCAGCAACGCCAGACCCTCCCCCAACACGCTGAGCCCGAGATACAGCCACGCGACGTACGGGACGTGCCATTCCGTGAACGGGAGGTGGACGTTGCCGTCGCGGCGCAGGACGCAGGCGGCGGCGGTCACGCCCGCGACCGCGGATGAGAACCCGGTGATGTACGCCGCCCAGTCGTGCCGGAGGACGTTGTAGACGAGGCTCGTGTAGCCGCCCAGAGCGCCGCTGGCGAGCAGGAGCGCGAGGAAGGTCCCGCGGGTGAGGCCTGCTTCTGCGTCGGTTGTGTGCAGGAGGTGCCCGAAGAAGCAGAGGAAGGCGAGGTTCGAGGCGAGGTGGGCGAGGGTGTCGTGGCGCAGCATGCAGCCGAGGAGGCTGAGGGCGTAGGGGGAGGCGGGGACGAGCGTGAAGTATTTGTTTGCGAGGCGCCAGAGGGGCGGGAGGCGGAAGGCGAGGAAGGTGGTGAGGAGGAGGAGGGTGAGGCCTGTGAGGGTGGCGGTGGAGGTGGGGGTTTCGGGCCAGCGGCGGGCGGATTTGGGTGGTGGGGTGTAGGTTTCTGAGAGGTAGTAGGCGGTTGTGAGGGTGGCGACGAGGACGAGGAAGGCGGGGCCGAGACGTGCGAGGGTGGAGAGGTGCGGGATGGCGTGTTCGTCTTTGGTGAGGGTGGCGGCTTCTTCGTATTTCTGGACCCAGTCGCTTCGTGGGATGGTGGTGGGCAGCCATGTCTTGTGATCTTCGGCTTTGACCAGGACGACGGATGGCTGGACGCCGCCGAGTAATTCCAGTGGGCCTCGTTGCGAGTGCAACGCCGCCACCTCTGCTCGCTCCTTCCTCGCTGCCTTCTCCGCCTGCTCGGCTTCCCACTTGGCCTCATTCTGCCTCCGCAAGCGCACCAGCGCACTCTCGCCCACCCTCGCCCTCCCCTCCTCCGTCCCCTGCTCCCTCTCGCTTTCTCTCTCCGCAAACTCCTCCGCCTCCCGCTTCTCCCGCTCCGTCATGGGCTCGGCCTCCAGATCCTTGTAAATCCCCAACGTGACCGCGCGCGCGCGCAACACCTCCGCCTGCCGATGGCTCTCCTCCTCCGCCCACACGCCACCTGCCGCCCGCTCATCGTAGTCGGGGAGCAGCGATCGGACGTAGTGCAGGCCGCTCGCGATCTGCGCCGGACTCGCCTCGGTCCATTTGGGGAAGGTCAAGCCGACGTCGATCAGAGCGCCGGACATGCGTCGCCAGTGCAGGACGCGGAGGATGTAGTTGCCGGTTTCGGGGTCTATACGGTGAGGCGCACCGCCAAAGATCTCATCAATTTCCGCGTGGGACAGATTCGAGTCGTCTCCAGGCAAGGGCATGCCCCCTTCCGCATCGTAGTCCCGCCACGTCAATCCCTCCAACGCTTCTTCCCGCCTCTTCGCCCTCTCCTGCGCTGATCGGGGTCGGTGGATCAGCGGATCACGTCGCCGTCGCGGTGAGTAGGCCGTGGCGACTGGTGGTCGGTCGGGGTACGTGGGCGGGGCAGGCGGCGTCTTGGGCTTCGCGCGCGCCGAAAGCCACCTGCATTGCGTCGTCGAAAATGCCACCTTCTGCCCCTCTCGCACCTGCCTTCTCGCGTATCCATGCAACAGCTGCAGCAACGGCTTCGCGCGTGCCTGCCCGCATGCCACCGACGTCCACACATGATTCATCTCGTCGCCCTACACCCTCACAGCGGAAGGAGCGCAAGATGTCTGTCTGTCATGTACAGTACCTACGCTGCGGCCTCGGAGGTGCTCAAGCCACCCCCGCGGCGATCACATAGATCCACACCACACCACAACCCCCCCCACCACAACAAACCACCCGACCATGTCCCACCCCCCCATCCCCCCCATCCACTTCGCCCACGCCATCGCGGACCTCCCGCACGACACCCTGCACGCCAAAGCGGCCGAAATCACCAACGCCCTGCACCACCTCCGCCACAGCAACGCCCAAATGCTGCCCTTTGCCGACAACGGCGATCAAGACTGCAAGGACGCGGTGGTGGAGAATCTGCAAGTTATTGCGCGCATGAATGAGAGGATGGCGTTGTTGAAGGCCGAGGTGGAGGGGAGGGGGTTGGTTTGGACGGCTGGGGGCGGGGAGGAGGAGGAGGGGGAGGTGGAGGGGAGGGGGCGTCAGGATGGTCATGTGGTGGATGGAGCTGCGGCGGGGAATGGTGGGATTGGGAGGGATGTCCCGGCTCCCGGTGGTGGACGGCTGACGGATGAAGAGCTGAGGCGGCGGTTGGGGGCGCAGATGGGCGAGGATGATGAGGAGGAGGGCGTGCATTTGTGATGAGAGGAGGAAGAGGATGGGTTATGCATGGCGTTCGTGAGATCAATGACCAACGGGCTAGAGACGCGATGCATGTGGAGACGATAGGAGGAGTGTTGGCGGGAAAGTGCCGGCTGGCAAGCCACGCGCCGCTGATGCTCATCTCTGGGCTCTGTGTAAAATAGCTTCTGTAACACTGCCTCACTCTCGTCACCCTCCTAATCTCCCATCTCTTACACACGGTCATACGCTCAACCCACTCTTCACCCTCCCACTACACAAACGCCCCCAAATCCAGCGGCACCGTGCTCCCCCTCCCGGCTCGATACCTCTTCGGCCCACCCACAAACGGCCTCGGTTGCGGCAGATCTCCCTCGCCCTGAAACTTCCACCGCGGATCCTGGATCACCAATCCCGCTCCCCTGCCACCGGCGTTGCTCTCGCCCCTCGATCGCCCGTTCGTGAGAGTATACGTGCTCGCGTCGGGCATACTCCGCAGAGGTGTGGGAGCTGGGGAGGGTGACTGCCCGATACTCATGCCGCCCGCGGTGGGGATGGCGCCACCGGGTGTTTTGGAGGCAGGCGGTGGTGGGGGAGCTGAAGGGGCGGACGTCTGTCGTTGTGTGGGAGGAGGTGGTGGAGGGGGAGGTGCGGGGATTGTTTGGCTTGGTCGGCTGGGCGGCATTGCAGGGGGTGGAGGTGGAGCTGCGCCGGGTGTGCTTGGGAGACTAGATGGTGGAGGGGGAGGAGGGGGAGCGGCTGCTGGCGATGCAGTTCTGAAGGCGTTTCTTGCCGCTTGTTCTGCTAAGCTGATTCCATTTGCTTGGGGTGTCGGTGGTGGGGGAGGTGCGGCAGGTGCGCTGGGAGGTGGAGGCGGTGTTCTTGCGGATGGAGGTCTGGGCGCACTCGATGGAGGGAATGGGGGTGCCGCAGGTGCCGTCGGGCTCGCTAAAGGAGGTGGTGGAGGAGGAGGAGGAGCGGTGGATGATGGTTTTCGTGAGGATGGAGGAGGAATTGGCGGTTTCTTGCCGATGGGAGGTGGAGGCTTGGGTTTGCCCAGCAGTAACGACGATGTCGACTCTGTAGCTCGCAGATTCCCTCGCAATGCCGCAATGTTCGGGGCGCGAGGTGCTGCTGACGGGGGTAAGGGCGGTGGTGCGCCTCCGGGGAGTCTGGGCGCTGCTCCGTTGGGCCGGGGAGGTGGAGCGCTGGGGGCAGACACTTTCCGGGATGATGTGGTCTCGGGGTCGGAATCATACATATTCACGCCGCCAGCACTCTTCCGCAGTTTGGGCATGCCACCGGCAAACAAGCCGCCCAACTGCGGCGCCGTCTCCATGGCTGCGGCGGGCGGTCCACTGGGCTGATCGCTGTTGCTCCGCGCTCTGGTCCCTCCACCCGGCGCCGGCGGTCGCAGTCCCGGTACTGGCGGCGCTCCACCCACTGGCGCCCCTCCTCCTGAAGAGCTCTTGCTGTCCAGGATGGGCGCTGATCGATCGTTGGTGACGGCCTTCTTGAGCCGCGTGCCCTTGGTGATGTCGCCAAAAAGCGCATCTCGGCCTTTGGTCGCTTGCGGCGGTGGTCTGGCGTGGAGATTGCCGGGTGGAGGCGGCGGCGGTGGTGGCCCTCCTCCCTTTGCGGCGGGCATTGGCGGGGGAGGGGGTGGTGGGGGCGGCGGTGGCATGCTGGGCTCGGCACTGTATTGTTTGCTGTATCGGTTCCAGGCGGATTCTGGGCCTGCAGTGTGTCATGCGAGCTCTCTTGCATAAAACGGTGGTGCCTGGCTCGTGCAACAATTGCATTTGAAGATGCGACAGCGATGACCTCAGCCTTCAGCCACAGGACAGCCCTACCCACCATGGCGACTTCCTAGCGCCGTCTGTTGCCGCCCCACCAGAAGCTGCAACTCGCAAGTCCCCGATCGCAAGTCATGCCACCACTACATGCTTGATTCTTCTATGGAGCCACTCAAGGCTACAAACTGCACACGTACACGTCCTCCGATCGCACCTGCACCTCACACCCCACCTCCAGTCACCATATCCGCATTGACATCATATCGGCGTCACCCATGCTTCTCTCACCACCATACATACCTACCTTATCACATCTCATTCCCCCCAACCCCTCCCACCTGCCACCACCACCCAAACCATGTCCTCCCCAAACACCAACAACCCCACCGGCCCAGCCCCGCACACCCTCGGCCCCCACAAAAACGACCTAGCCAACATCCTCGACCCCAAAGTCCAACCCAAAGGCGCGAACCTCGACGCCATGCGCGGCAAAGGCGGCGATGCGACCGGCCCCGCCCCGAGCACCATCGGCCCGCACAAGAGTGATTTGGCGAATGTTTTGGATCCGAGGGTCAAGCCGGATCCGAGCAAGTTGGGGCATGAGAGGGATGCTTTTGTGGGCGAGGGGGGAGGGGGGAGGGGGGAGGTGAGGGGAGAGGGTTGTGGGTGATTTTGTGGACGCGGAGGATGCTGTTGATGATGTCTGACTGCCGTCGCGTCGTTCGTCTTTGGTGCTTCGACTGAAGAAGACTTGATTGGGAATCCTCGACGATCGTCACTCGGCCTTCAAAGCTCAAAGACTTGGGTTGTCTCTAAGCCTGCTGTTCCGGCCACAGGCGCAGTCAACCTCATCCACCACCCCTCGGCAGATATCTGTATGCGACATCAAGAAGTCTTAGTAGCTAGGCAAAGAAATGGCAACAGCCGAGTACTATCAGCTCTCCTCTACTTTTTCCTGACGTCCGTCGTGCGCAGACTTCCATAGGCCGGATCACTGACCGGGCCTACAATGTCTCCTCTGACTGCTGTTCCCAATCCATCTACAAAAAACTCTTGCTCTACAACTGCTGGTGTGCTCACCCTTGGGTATCTGAGGTACATATGTACGAATGGAAACGCTGCACCAATCACAAGGAACCCCTCCTCCCATACTGCCGACAGAACATCCACTTTCTGCAAGGATGTGTGGGATTCCCCCTCAGCACCTACAACATCCCCTTCACAACCTGCAACGTCTCCCTGATCGCCCTCGCCAGCTCCGTGCCCTCCTGCCACAACTGGTCATGCCTCCCACTGACCTCCACCAACTTCAAACTCCGCTCGCCACCCGCCTCGTCGAACCCCTGCCCCTTCAACGCCTTGTGCATCAGATCGACCTGCTCCCACTCCACCAATTCGTCTCCCCGCGAGTGCGCCAGAACCGCCAGCTTGCCGTCCGGCCAACTCTCCTTGTACTGGCCCGACGTCGGACTCGCGGCTTTCCAGGCCTTCGCGTCGGACCCGAACGTTCGCGTGATGAAGTCTTGGTAGAAGGGTTCTTTGGCGTGGTATTTGACGAGGGCCGGGAAGTCGTAGAGCCCTTCGACGCCTAGCACGGCGATGGGCGGGACGACGCTGAGTTCGAGCGCGAGCGTGGATTCGTGTTGCGTGCCCCAGTATCGTTTCATCGCCACTTGGTATGCTAGTGCCGCGCCGCAGGAGTGGCCGACGAGAATGTAGCGGTCCTCGAAGCGGTACGTTTCTTGCAGATGCAGCAGCGCGGCCAGGACGTCGTTGATGTGATCGGGATGCCGGGCATTTCGCGCTGGGTCCGAAGGGTTGGAGGGTTCTCGCGGGTGGGCAGGGTAGGCGGTCAGCCGGTAATTGATCGACGCGAATCCGGCGATTCGATCTGCTTCTGGGGATTTGAGGAGCATGTCTCGGGTCTTCTTGAAGGCGGAAGAGTCGATGTCGGGGTCCTGCCAGGCGCCGCCGTGGATGTAGACGACCCAGACGTCTCTTCCGCTGCGGGTTGTGGGCCGCGGTATGCAGAGTTCCAGAGTGTTGAGGTTGCTTTGGTGGCTGTACTGGATGTTGTGGATGAATTGTGGGAAGCCGTCGGTCGGGCTGGGTGGGATGGCCATGGCGGATTCCGGACAATGCCCAGGTGAGGTGGTGTCTCAGGTCGCCACGGCTCCCGCCGTCGAGGTCGCTCGTGCGGCTTTGGGAGGAGATGTTTCGACGGTGCAGTGTTGCCTGATGTGATCTCGCATGCGGCCGAATGCGCGGGCGGAGATGTATGCAAGCTACCTTACCTTACACGAGCGCGTGATTTGTGCCGAGATCTAGAGCGTGAGCCAAGGATAAGTGAGGATGGGGGGGGAGCGAAATATTTTGGCTGTGGACACACCAAGTGCGCTATCCGCAGCGGAGATGAAGTCGCCTACCTGCGATTTGTCTGGACTCAACCCTATCAACTGCAAGCTTCGCCGTCTGGCATGCGCGTCACGTCCCTAGCTCTGCCGCTGCGATGTGGATTGAGAGGGAGCCGAGCTGGCTGTGTTTCAACGTTCAGGGCAGAGTTTCGAAGCTCTGCTGTGCGCTGCGGAAGGATCAGATGTGTCTCGGATGTTTCCATGTGATCCCTGGTGTGCAGGTGGATGGCATGATGGATTGAGTGGCGACTGCATCGGGCGGCAACTTGCACGGCGCACCGCTTTTCGCAGATGGCTGGCCGTCGCTGCAGCACCACGTCATTGCAGCACCCACATGTACATGAATCCTCTCGTCCGCAAGCGCTCGGTGGAAGCGACATCACCGCGTGCCAGCGCATGATTGAGCACATCACACATACACATCTTTCACGACCTCAACATCAACATCAACATCAACATCAACATCAACATCAACCACCACCACCACCACCACCACCACCATATCCATCACCCACAAACACCAAGCCCCACTAGCGATTCAACGCGCCGGCCCGACATCGTCCGACGAGTCCAGCGCACTGCCTCCAGTCTTCGTCCGGGCCTGAGACAGCAGCGACAGCCCTGCCACTGCGACCCCACCAGACCACCATCGGCAGGCACATGCCCGTCCATGCCCGACCCGCGCCTTGAAACCACAAAACCTATCAACACGCCCGCCTGAACACCCATCATCAACCTTCATCCGTCACCTCATCTTTCACCACCTACACACCCCACCGCCCTTCCTCCTTTGATTGCTGCCCCAGCGACACCATGTCGCAGTACGCGGCATCGCGATACGACGACGACGAGCCCCGTCGCTACCACAGCACGTAAGCGCGTACCGCACACTCGTCGCTCCACTGAAACAATCAACTGATTTGACTTTAGGCGCACCCGCCCACGTGAGCGCGACGAGCCGGACTACGTGAGGGAAGATGTGTACATTGAGCGCGGCAAAGGCCCTGGACCCCGGGAGCTGGTGTACCGCGGGCGCGACGACAGCGTAGAGGACATCCCCAGGAACTTCCCACCCCCAGGCCGCGACGCGCGCTCTTCCTACGGCGAGGATTATGGCCCACGCCGCGCCCGCAGTGCAAGAGGAGGCAGGTACGATGATGACTACGACGATGATCGTTACTCCGAGTACACTGCCCCGGCTGCTGCGGGTGCGGCCGGCTATGCGGCTGGTCGTCGTCGGGAGCGCGAGAGGAGGCGCCGTGATGACCGCGAGTACGTCTCGGAGTACTCCCGCTCTCCATCACCAGCTCGCACGGAGCGTCGCAAATCCGGCGTGGAAGGCTTGCTAGGTGGTCTCGGGCTAGGCGGCTTGGCGGGAGCAGTGCTAGGCAACAAAGACAAGTCTCGCGACCGCTCCGACTCCCGCGACCGTCGTTCAGCCAGGTCTCGCTCACGCAGACGCGGACACTCTTCCGACGAATACTCGCGCAGCCGCTCTCGTGGGCCTGGCGGCAAGGCTCAGAACGAACGCAAGTGGGCTCAAGCTGCGCAGGCTGCGCTCATCGCTGGTGCTGTTGAAGCCTTCCGTGCCCGCAAAGAACCTGGCACCTGGACCGGTGACAAAGGCAAGCGTATTGCGACTGCTGCGATCGGCGCCGGTGGCATCGATGGACTTCTTGACCGCAACCCGGACAAGAAGACCAAGCGTCACCTCGCTGAAGCCGTCATTGGTGGTCTAGCGGCCAACCGCGTGGTCAATGGCCCTCGCTCCAAGTCTCGAGGGCCGGGAGACCGGGCCTACTCGCCGGACGGATCGGTCCAAACGCGCGGTTCCATTCGCTCGCGCAGCCGGAGCATCATCGACAGGTTCCGTGCCCGCTCTCAATCTCGTGGTCGCAGCGTGTATGATGATGAGCCTCCGCAGGACCGCAGCAACGGCGGCGGCGCTGTCAAGGGCCTCGTGGCGGGTGGTGCGCTGGCGGCGGCCGGCAAAGCCATCTATGATCGTGTGCGCTCCAAGTCCCGCAAGAGGAACCAGACCCGGGACCGTGACTCGTCTGCAGATTCGTATGTGCCTTCCCGCGCTCGTCGTCGAGACAGACGTCGCTCACCTCCTTCAGATACAGACGCTCAGAGTACTCACCGGAGCCACGCCGGTACGGATCGCGGTCGCGCCCGCGATACTAGCGGTGACAATAACAATGCCGGTGCCCTGGTGGCTGGAGGAGCGGGCGGCGCGGCAGCTGCGCAAGGTCAAGGCAGTGTCAATCGCAGTCAGTCAAGTGACAGTAGTAGCACTACGGACATGGAACAGAAGCGAAAGCATATGCGAGGCAAGGAACTCTTGACGGCGGGTCTGGCTACTATCGCTACCATTCACGCTGCCCATGGTGTGTACTCGTCTATGGAAGCACATGAGAAGCGTCACAAGTTGGTGGCGGAAGGCCGGCTGTCTCCCGAGGATGCCAGAAAGAAGCAAACCAAGGCGTGGGTGCAGGATGCGGCTGCGGTCGGTATTGCGGCGTTGGGTATCAAGGGTGCTTTCTCGGAGTGGAAGGAAATGAATGAACACAGGTGTGTAGCATCGAGTACCCTCCAAGTCCTTGCATGGTTACTGACTCGCATTTTCCAGACGCGAAGTCCACGAAATCGAAAAGCGCAAGCGCGAACGTAGGAAGAAGCAAGAGAACAAGGCCAAGTTAGAAGAGCGCGAGCAAAGGGAGCGCATGCAGGCACTCATGATGCAGCATCCGATGGCAATGTATGGCATGCAAAATGGTATGCCAATGATGCCTTACGGTACGCATGGCGGCTACGGCGCGCAGCAACAGACGGGAGGTGCTCAGCAAGCAGCTGGTCCGCCGCCCGACAACAGCGGCAACCCCTATGCTGCTGCCAGCGCTCGCTAGAAGCGGTCACCAAGTCGACATGGTCACAAACATCATCACATCCATCACAGCTACGACGCCCACAAGCATGACGGACAGCACGACCAGAACTGCCTTGGTCGCCTGGCTCACGGCGTGGCTGAGTGGGACCCATTTGGCCCTGCGCATAGGGAGTGATTGCGACTCTTTCCCGGCATCTTCCTCACACACACTATTTCCTATCGCCTTCGATTCCCATCGACACCTCTCTGGGAAGCATGTGTCGCGGATGTTGCTTTCTTAGCGCGGGTCAGGTTATTCAGGCGACGAAAGACGAGAGATGACGACAACGAGAGCATTATCGGAGAGAGCATGTGATACCACCACCAACAAGGACCAGCGAGATTGACGAGCGAAACCGTCGCGTCCAGCGGTACATATACGTGGTGCGGTACATATATGTGGTGTGCTATGAGGGTTTATGAGGATTTTACGGCTGAGATGATGAAGAAGAGGCTTGGGCTTCAGTGTGGCTCTGTGGCCTGCGTTGGTCTAATGCTAGTCTGGTGTCTTTCTTTTCACAATGCTACAATTGTCTCTCTATACATGTACTCATGATTTCCATCAGTCACGAGCAAGCAAGGTACAACATACATGTACGGCTCCACTGAAGCTGTTCCTGCTCAAGGCAACCACTTTCCAGCTACTACGTCATCGCCACGCATCATCGTCATCATCATCAAGGTCTTGCTTGGGATGGGAAGGCATCAGGAACATGCATGCCCTATAAGGCTTCTCGTCTCCTCACATCCACCTCAACGTCAACAACAACGACAACGCCCGCCTGCCAGCCACCAATCAGACTCTTGAACAACACCCAACCCAACCCAACTCAGACAGACCAAACTTTCACATCAAACCCCTCACCCAACATGCCCCTCGTAGTCCCCGGCCTCCAGTCCAACAACAACAACAGCAACAACGAAGCTCAGGGCCAGACGAGCGAATGGCTGAATAAATTGACGGGGAAGAAGATTGGTGAGCAATCGAATGAAACCGTACGTTCCATCCTGTCCTGGATTTTTTTGGGGGTTTGGAGCTCATTTATGCGTGTGTGTGTGTGTATACAGACGTTCGCGAAGACGGATTTACCCAAGGAGCATAGGATTTTGAAGGAGGGGGATGATGTGGGGACGTTGGATCATAAGCCTGAGAGGTGAGGTTCCCCCCCCCCCTTTTTTTTTGGTTTTGGCTAATGTGTGTTGTTTGTAGGTTGAATATTCATACTGCGGAGGATGGGACTGTGCTGAGGGTTACGCATGGTTGAGGGGATTTGGGTGGTGCGGTGGCAACGGGCTTGTTTGAGCAGTGCGTGTGGGATTTTGTTGATCTGCGGGTGCCCTTTTCTTCAAATGGTGAGTACCTACCTAGCTTATGTCACAATGGCTTAGGGCTTTTGGAGTATCCAGCCTTCGGAGAACTTCATCCCAGCGTAGGACTGTTCGCTCGAAAGATGGAATCTGCTCGGTCATTTGATTCATTATCAATCTTGACGATGAATTCGTTCTGTCTGGGCAACACAATTTGGGACTGGTATCCCGGACTACTCTAGCTGGAAGACGACAGCCTCGGACGGCCTGGCTCCTGTCTTGAATACTCGGGCGCAGCGAGTCATTGCGCCTGCCCAACCGGCATCCCCGGCGACGTCGCATAAGAAGAGTACTCGCCCTCCCGACTGATCGTCCGCATCTTATAGCTATCCGCAGCCATGGGCTGCTTCTGATCAATCATGGTCGCCTGGCTATGGCTTCGATTGCTCGTCGCATCACTCATCTCTTCCATGTCCTCTTCATCTTGACCATGCAGAGACCGGGGCTTGACTTCCCGAGTCAACTCGACATAGTCATAAGCGAACTCTCCAATCTCGACATCGTCGATGCCCATTTCTTCCTCCGCTCTGTCGACGCGGAGGCGGAGCACGGGTAAAATACGGCTCAGGAGGGAGATGACGGTGAGGATGATCATGGAGCCCCCGAAGCTGTATGCCGCGCCGGAGACACTGTCCGCCAGCTGGATCGCGGGTTGAACCCAGTTGTGGTTGAGCCAGCCGCCGGGGATGGAGCTGTGGCCGTCGAGCGAGGCGATGTAGTCGGCGGCGAAGAAGCCCGTGAGGATGTTGCCGATTAAGCCTCCTATGGCGTGAACGGCGAAGATGTCTAGGGCGTCGTCAGCCTGGATCCAGTATTTGAGCTTCGTGGCGAAGTTGCAGCCGATGCCTGCGCAGAGACCGTAGAGGATTGCGGCCCAGGCTGGGACGTAGCCGGATCCGGGTGTGATGGCGACTAAGCCTGCCACGACGCCTGAGCAGAAACCGACGGCTGACCACTTCTTTTCGAGTCGGTAGTCGACGAGCATCCAGGCTAGTCCGCCAACGCACGCTGCTAGATTCGTGACGACGGCAGCCATGGCTGCACGTAGGTTGGCACCGAGTGCCGATCCTGCATTGAAACCGAACCAGCCGACCCATAGGAAGACGGTCCCGATGACTACGTGGGTAATGTTGTGCGGACGGTAGTTGAGGGCGGAAGTGCCATGGCCAGTACGGCTCCCAAGCGCATATGAGTATGCAAGCGCCGCGCACCCGCTGGAGATGTGGACTGGCGTGCCCCCCGCGAAGTCTAGTCCTCCAAGGCGGTAGACCCAGCCGGAAGGGTTCCAAGTCCAGCAGGCGATTGCATCGTAGATGAGTGTTGACCAGACAAACATGAAGACGACGCAGGGGAGCATGCGGCCGCGCTCTGCCACGGCGCCGACGGCTAGAGCGACACTGGCGAGCTCATTCATTAGCTATATGCTGGCGAGAGCTGTTGGTCAGTGATACTTACGTGATTGCCGCGAACATGCATTGGTATATGCAGAACAGAAGATCAGGTATCCCATTGCTCCCAACACTCGGCGCCCCAAGCACATCTCTCAATCCCATGTTCTTGAGATTACCAAGGAAGAGGCCGGCGCTGTGCGAGAACGCAAGCGAGTAGCCCCAGAAGAACCATTGGAAGCTGACCACAGCGACGGAGACGATTGACAGCCAGATTAATGACAGTGCGGATTTCCGTCGTGCGAGACCGCTGTAGAAGAATCCTACGCCAGGGACCATGAGTAGAACGAGTGCGGTGGAGGTCAGAACCCAGGACACGTCGCCGGTTTGGTAGTGTTGGTTTGGGACTGTCGTGAGCGAGTCGCCGCCGGTGGCGCCTGTGACGTCGGTGCCTGGGAAGAAGACCCAGGGGACGTAGGGGAGGTCATTGAGAGCGACGTCGGTTGAGAGAGGGTTGACGGCAGACATTCTGGCGGTGATGGGGCAGTCTGCAGGACTGCGGTTGGATTGGTCGAATCAGAATAGTGCCCACGTCCTAGGGTCGATCTCCCATGGGTAGTCGGCGGCGAGGTACGAAGACCAAACCTGCCCTTCTTCAGCAGCAGAAACCAGTGATCTCGAACTTGTCTTGTAATACCAAAGCTAACAAACTCCAATGCTCATCAGCTGTCGAGAGATACGTGGTCTGGGTTCCAGGACCCGGCGCCGACTTTTCAACGATGTCCCTGTATCCTGAACGATAGACGTGCAAACAGTGGTCTCCAGCTAGATAGCTCCGCGTGCTCTCACAGCTTGTATGTTTCGTTCACATCCACTCAGGGCTCATTCGATACACAAGAAAGGCGATCTTGCTATAGCTAAGCAGCGGCATAGTCGTGATCCAGAATGAAGGCCCGGCTTCTCGAGGTGTATTTACACACTGGCTCGAACTGGTAGTGCAGGATGTGGTGGCAGATGCGCCGAGTGGCATGCCCCGGCATCAATTGCATTTTTCGAAGGGCAAAGCCGGTAATCTGCCCAAACCAACCTCAATGGCCGGCGTAGATAACGCGCGACACTTTCACCTTCCACTTTACAAATATGACCGACGCCAGGATGCTTCCCGCGGCTGTTAGCCCAGGAATTTGCGCGATAGCAGCGTCGCGAGAAGGAGCGAGGTCTCCATTGTCCCGGTAAGCATTTCCCGGGTGAAGTAGGTGAGGTGGTGCTAGTGATAGTAGTGGATGAGATGATGGCGACGCGGCCAATCGCCATGCGCCGGCATGGTTGTACCGTTACCGAGCGTCCTGCGGCTTGCATAAGTAGGGTGCTGCAACGTGGGCTGCCCACGCCACCCACGCGAGATGGGGTGTGATGGCATGTGAATGTTCAGCCGAAAAGGTAAAGTAGAGACGCTTATTACAGAGTAATCTTTGTGCGCATTGGGGTCCCTGGAGCTAGAAACGCCACGAGCTGCCCTGCGGCCCCTGCCAAGGCCAAGACTTCAGGTAGGGTGCTATACATGGTGTGAGCTGCTGTCGGGAATCGACTGCCATTCAAGTCAGCAAAACATATTTTCGATTACTGATGGCAACTTGGTGGCTTCGAGCAATGCATGCATCATGACGATGCGAGTTCTCAGCTCTAGGAGTTCGCACAGTTCCATGCGTATCAGGACTTGGAGCATGCAGGTGCTGTGCAGCAGGTGAGCCGCCTTCGCCTGCAGATTGATGGATCAGGGACGCTCAAATTTCCGACGACGATGGGAGCGGTGCTGGATACCTTATTCTTCCAGACTTTTACAAAGTCTATCTCGGGACGTTTTGGAAGCGTGGGAGGGAATCTGCAAGCTGTCCACGAAGAGCTAAACGAGCCGGTCAAAGCCGTAGCCGAACTCGTCCGAAGGATCAGTGGATCACGCCAGTCGGATAGCGAGGAGAGGGTTGCATCATGTGGTGGTCCGGATGAGCGCAGTTGTCAGTCCACCAGGAAGGTCTGATTTGAAGAGCACCTCGATGAGTGCCAGCAAGTCCGCTTTCGATAAATGAGGCTGTGGCGTCCGCCACGGACAACACTGAGTCGTGCGAAATAGGGCTAAAGCATTGAGATCAACGGTAAAGCATGGCCTAGGAAATCATGAGGCAGGCTCTACAATCCCTGTCCTTGATTCATTGGTATCATGTCTAAGGTATGTCTGGAATCCGACTCCAGAGAACGCCGCGCATGCGTTTCGTGTATCTTCATACCAAGCTCTCCCGTTGCCGCTGCTCGACGGTTATGGTGGCCAGTCCCGCGTGCCTTTTCCTGCCTGCGTCTGCAGAACACTCGTAGTCAGACTGACTACCACGCACCCACAATGCCAGCAATCGGAATGTCGATACCAGTCGTATAGCTCGCCTGGTCCGAAAGCAAGTACACATAAGCACCGCCGAGCTCCTGTGGCAAAGCCAATCGAGGCATGCCGCCATAGTACTTCATCTTGGTGTCCCAGTCCGGCGCCTTCTTAACATAGTAAGTCATGGCCGTCTTGACGAAGCCAGGGCTGATGCTGTTGACCCGAATGCCATGCTGCGCCCACTCCATCGCGAGCGTGTGCGTCATATTCCGGACTGCAGCCTTGGTGCCTCCGTAGGGCGCAGAAGGCGCAGCTCTGTTGGGTCGGTAGGAGGTCATGGAAGCAGTGAACACGATCGAACCCTTGACGCCGAGCTGTATGAACTTACGGGCGCCTGCTGTAGCACACGCCCAAGCACCGAAGACGTTCAGCCTGAAAAGCTGCTCGACTTGCTCCATGGTGAAGTCGAGAGCCGGCTGGTGCTTGGTCATGCCTGCGTTGCACACCATGCCGTGGATCGCGCCTTCTGCTTCTACGATCTCATCGACGGCTTTCTTGACGCTGTCCTCTTTGGTCACATCCATCTGGAGGTATTTGAATCGACCCGGGTTTTTCTTGGCTAGAGCGTTGAAGTCGTCCGATGGGTCCATGAGATCTAACGAGTAGACGACCTTGGCATTGTTTGCTAGAGCAACTTCAGCAATTCCTAGCCCGATTCCTCGGTTGGCCCCGGTGATAGCGATGACCTTGTCTTGGAGCGTGATGGCCCAGCTTGCATTAGGGCCGGGTAGTGTCGATAGATTTGGCACGAGGACCTCTTGACGCTCTGCCATGTCTGCGGAGTGTCCGGTGGGGTAGCCGTTTCCCTGGCCTGAGCCGTTCTCTATGGCGACTGCTTCGACCATTGTGAATATGTGTTGATGGCGTTCTTGTATTTGGTAGGTGGAGTGGACTGGTGGCTGGCTCTCTCGAGAAAACTTACCTTGACGCTCCTTCGTCTTATATCGTTGCACTTGTGTTATCTGTAGCCCGCGATTACACTTCGTTTGATGTCGAAGCAATAGAAACTGGAGAGAGACAGTCTCGGGAAAGGATAGATTTGACCTACTCGTGTCGGTTTATTCCCAATCTCGCTGGCTACTGTTTGCTGCTCCACAGCGTGGCAAGCATCAAGTGGAAGGCCAAACTTCATTTGCAGTAGCCGGCATCGATTGGAGGGCATCCAGATGTTGGTAGTGCTCGAGACGAGGTATGACGATGCAATCCTGAGTAACTGAGTGGATGAAGTCTGAGAGCTGTGGGCGGCGACCGTCTCCAGGCATCTGCCTCGAGTCGAGCTCATCAGCGTTCGCGGCCACGCGGATCCCCAGATTTGCTGTGCCGCTACAGATCAAACATCGATCGGGTAGCGCAGAATCTAGGCAAGGAATGCCGCCCTCTTTACCCGTCCGGTATGCTTGTCAAGGTAAGCTCATGGCGCTTCTTCATGCACTGGGCTACCCTAGATGGGGCCGCCACACTGTGGAGTCTCCATGTGCTCGAATGACCCGTGAAGAGATATGATGATGGCCGTTCTGGAGCGACAGCCGAATTCAGGTCAAGGCGATTGTGTATATGACTTGCGAGATGTAAGGTCGTTTTTATAGTCTTGACATGCAGAATACCAACCAGCAAGGATCTGGCATTGCAAAGCTGTGCCACAATTTTTTCTCGAAGACCACGTTCACGACAATTGAACTATCAAGCCGCCAGCTTGGTCATCATCGATATTACTCGAGCCCGTATTGACCGTCATCCTCACACGGTCTCTGCGCCACGACCGTCCCGTCATACCACGACGCTGGCAGCGACAATCACGTGGATCAATCAGCTTCTCTCCAACATCATGTCTCTCGATCAGGCCAAAGACTCGGATATCGAGTTTGTTGAAGAGGCGGCCTCGCAAGACCATGGCTTTACAGACGCTGAAGAGGCAGCTCTGGTCCGAAAGATTGACCTGACGCTGTTGCCCACCATGTGGATCATGTACCTGCTCTCATACATGGATCGAAACAACATCGGAAATGCCAAGGTTGCAGGAGTGAGTGCTCCCGTCACCGAAATGCTCGTCATACACTAATTGAATGTCATTCGATCTAGATGACAGCCGACCTCAACATGGACTCCAATCAGTATCCCGTTTCCCTCGTCGTCTCCTTCGTCACCTACGTCCTCTTCGAGGTGCCATCGAACCTGGTTCTTTCGAAGACGAAGCCATCAGTGTTCCTGCCAGTCATCATGTGCTTGTGGGGTATCGTCACTTGTTGTATGTCGCAGGTGCAGATGTACGGTCAATTGGTGGCTCTTGAACCATAGTCGGTATGCTGGAAGCCGGTTTTGCTCCAGGTGTCATGCTGATGCTGTCGAGCTGGTACAAGAAGAATGAACAATCGAAGCGGTTTGCCATGTACATCTCTGCAGCTGTCCTCTCGGGGGCCTTTGGTGGCATTATCGCAGGGTCCATTACAGACAATCTAGATGGCGCGCATGGAATTGCCGGGTGGCGGTGGCTTTTCGTGAGCATTGTCTCCCACCGATCAATATTCTCATTGATTATACTGACGCCGCATTCAGATTGTCGAGGGTGCGGCGACAGCGGGCTGGGCCCTCATCTCTGCCTTCGTGCTCCCGGACTTTCCAGCAAACACCAAACGCCTGTCAGAACGCGAGCGTGAGATCGCCATCTCACGTCTGGAAGCCGACGAAGTGCGAAACCGCACTGAAGATACACCTCGCCTAACTTCACTGCAAGCTCTCGCCCAGTCTGTCCGCGACTGGCGGACGTGGCTTCTGGTGGCTGGCTATATGGTCATCGTCGGGTCGTCCACTCTGTCCTACTTCTACCCAACCCTGGTCGAGGGTCTGGGCTACAGCTCTCACATGGCGCAGTATATGGTTGTACCTATCTATGCTGTGGCATTCGTATGTGTGCTAGTGACTGGATACTATTCGGACAAAGCACCAAGGCAAAGGGGTGCTATCATTGCCAGCTGGCTCGTGGTATCGACTGTTTGCTCGATCATCATCTGCGCCGTCTACGACTTTAAGGCCCGGTATGCCCTGCTTGTCATTATGGCTGCCGCACTCTGGGCTACCAATGGCTTATCGCTATCGTACGCGGCGTCCACCTTCGGTGCCATGCCACAGGAGGTCAGGGCGGTGTCGTTGGCTTTGGTGAATGCTTTGGGAAATCTTGCCCAGGTATGTCGTGTCTCAAGTCCTTTGCCAACATCTGTGCTGACCACCGCCCAGATATACGGTGCGTACCTCTTCCCGAGCAAGGACGAACCGAAATACCTGCTTGGCTTTGGCGTGATTTCCGGGATGTGCGCTTTGGTGTGGTCGTATACAGCGTCGCTCATGTTGTATTGAGGAAGAACATGCAGAATTGAGGCCACGCCGCAATTTGTTGTTGTTCTGCCAGCATTGAGCCAGGCCTTGTTATCAGTCGCGGTTGGGAGTTGTGATTGCTATCACTTGTCGTCATTCAATCAAGCCTTCTCCGCCGATGACCATTCGAGATGGTCGACGGCTGTATCTCTCTTTTCGATCTGCCAAACTGTAATCGCCTTGTGGAATGCTAGTCAGCCGACGATGGCGGGCCACGATACATTGCTGAACGTGTGTCGGGTCCAGTGTTACAGCACAACAGCCGCTTTGCGAACGCAACGCGCAAGACATGGACGGCCACAGCAGTTGCCACTCCGATGAAAGTTGCTAAGAAATGCAAATATCTTCGCATACCATCCTAGCATCATAAGGTAACAGACCGTCGTCCGGAAGATGGGTCACATAGTGACTCTACAACATCGTGATGTGAAGAGTAAGATCAGACAATCCTATACCATCATCGGCTTTTGCTTTGACCACTCCACTCTCAACTCCTCGGCCAAATCAGTATTACTCGGCCATCCAGTATGTGCCGAATGCTCGCTAATCATCTGTGCGATACAATCGCGCTTCTCTGGATCGGTGCAGTACATCCCAGCAGCGAAGAGACACTGGGTGGACATCAACCTCGACGCATCGTCCGACAGCTTCAAAGCTATCCCGCCAATCGTGTCGATGCATTCAGTGATGACCTTGTCCCGAGTCAAGTATTCCAGGTACCCATTGACTGCCGGCTGATGTATCAAGAGCAGTATGCGAGCCATGCAATACATCTGTAACGATGTTCCAAATGCTGGTGGGTTGATCCAAAGCGGTTTGAAGGGTCTGTTGGAAGGTCCTTCAACAGGCAATGGCTGAAAGTGGACACTAATGCTATTGCGCCATTCATTTAGCATGTTGAGCAACGTGTTGGCTCGCATAATGCGACCCTGGAGGTCCTGTTCGCCCGACCGCTTCTCTTCGTCGGAACTGTAATTGACTGATTGGGCAAGGATGTAGACGACCTTTGATGCCATGTCCCATATACTCATCGTTGAGTACGGCTTTGTGGGTTTGAAGAAAGAGAAGCACCGCCGCCTCTCACGAAAGGCAGCCCAGACATCTTGACGAAGCCAAGCCCACCAGATAGCCTGTTCGAGCCCGCCAGATTCACCATTGATGTCCCGAGATCGCTGAATCCAGAAAACGCCTTTGAGATGGCGCTCCCATCCTTTGCCTGCTCCGTCGATCATCTCATAGGTGCTAACGACTAATACAGTGGCAAGGAGCTCAAGTGAGTTCTTATATGTGGTGAAGCGCATGGCTGACTGAAGATACTGTAATGTCTCATAATAATACTGGACAGCAGCCGTCCGATCTATGTGTGCTTCACCGCTGTCAAGAGGTCTGATGGAAAGATGACGTGCCCCGAGCGCCAATATTGCCTTCATCAGCCCTTCATTGTGAAGAGCTAGATGTGGTACAAATGCTGCAAAGTGCTTTAGAGGATCAAACAGATCAATCCAGTTGCTAATGCCACTGACGAAACGAGCGAACATGTCGTATTCGTGGTCCTTCAGCTGCACTGGAGTGGCAGCCTGCCAGAATCTGCGCTCGTCTGTGGTGCCCGTGCTCGGGTCGAGGGGTGCTGGTGATAATGCTGAGAGCTGTAGAAGCTGTGATGGGTTCTGGAGGGCTACACCTTCACCGATAATTGCTGGTGTATGTCGGAGCGATGGAAGCTCATTGTGAGTCACGCCCTCTGGGTGCAGTTGATGACGTTGGGCTAGCGCTGCATCACCTAACGCCTCAAGAGAGCGAACATCGAGGATACCGTTGGCGGCATCACCAGCCAATAAACCGAACCATCGCAACGGAGCCACTTCGGTGCCGTAGGCTGTCAAGTTGCTATATGTGCTATCGGGACTTTTGATTTGCGAAGGATCTTGAACAGGCGTAGTCGGCCATTGCTGCGGGATGCTCGTCGCACTCCCAGGCTGGGAAGAGTGGCCAGCATCTAGTGATCGCGGTTGTGGGCGTTGTACTGGTAGTCCTGGGAGTATATGTACCGCTGTAGAAGCGACACTCCCGCTGCTCACATAATTGCTCTCACCGGCAGTGTCGGCGTAGTTACAAGGACGATTACCCTTGGCACACGGTCCACAGATCGGTTTGACCTCATCGCACTTCATGTGCCTTTTGCGACATATTATGCTATTGCGGACATCAGCCAAGATCCATTCTTAGCACATCAAGACAGGCATTGTGGAAGGCTGGGATGAGTAGAGGTTCTCAGCGTCCAAGTGGTGCGAACGTGGGAATGCCCAGCCGTCCCTATTCCTGAATCGGTGGATGCAAAGGGAAGGTGTAGCCTGCGCAATCCCTTGATGCTTTCTTGCCTCGTAGCGTGATGCATCACATTGTTTACTGAGCACTGCTTCGCCTCGACGCGTGACGGATTCGCTGACACCGTGAAGCCTGTGCCAGAAGCACTTGATGATAGTGAAATTGATCACTCACCAGCCAGTCGTCGTCCGTAGACCGCGTCCTCGAGACTTTCTTCTCTTATGGACACCATTGCTGCCGCCTGCCGACCCCGTGAAGATGGAGAGCCCTAAATCCTGCGCGGACATGTTCCCCAGGCCGTTGTCGTCGCACTCGTCTCCGACGCGTTTGCTGCTCGTGCGTGGCGGAAGCGGACGGTGGCTTATCTCGAGACGAGGATGTGTAACCATGTGGATGTCGCGTGTCGTGTTTGAGTGCGCTCCGTCTCCACCAGGATTGCCCCGCACGCGGAGGCGAGTCGTGCGAAGTGCCGGGACCTAACCACGATTTCGTGCCTTCCTCTTTCGTATTTGTGCGCACATATTTCTGACGAGCGCAGTATCGGATACGAGCAACATGGCCTGATGTCTGCTCACTAGGCGCTAGGCATCAGGCCATGAGTATATGCCTTGCCTATGAGGTCTCCGCATCGGCGCCGAAGTACATGCTCAAGCCTTTCTATAAGTCAGGGATCATCTTCATCGACGTTTCCAGGTTGCATACCAAGACAGCAGACTAAACAAGGAAAATCGCCACGATGCCATGCATTATTATTCGCAGGGCTGAAACTCTACTTATCCCCGCAGCTAGAGCAACCGAGGGTCAAAGTGATGAAGCTCTTAGCCCCTCATCTGCAGTGGAAAGGTTATAGTCAAGAAACGTCTTTTCACGGCGAAACCTCAAGACGTGCAGGCTACCATGTCAGGAAAGCTCCAAGGGAAGGTTGGTGTAGTTACCGGAGGTGCTGGTGGCTTTGGTAAAGGCATCGTGGAGAAGTTCCGGCAAGAGGGCGCAGAGGTCATCGTTGCAGACTTCAGCCAAGAAGCTGGTCTGAAGACGGCAAGTGAGCTCAAAGCAGAGTTCATCAAAGCCGATGTCACGTCGCGGCAGAGCTGGGAGAACATTGTCAAGCTCGCCGAGGAAAAGTTTGGGCGACTAGATTTCGTGATCAACAATGCTGGAACGACGTACAGGAACAAGGTGCGCCACTGTTACGAACATCTGCTCGAGTCCTGCTGCTGACTCACCCCAGCCGACGAACGAAGTGACTGATGAGGACTTCGACAAGTGCTTCAACGTCAATGTCAAGGCTGTCTACTATTCTGCCAATGTCATTGTCCCATATATGCAGAAGAAGGGCAACGGCGGCTCGTTCGTCTCGATCGCATCAACGGCTGGCATTCGGCCGAGACCTGGATTAACATGGTACAATGCCTCGAAAGCGGCGGTGATCAACGCGACCAAGACGATGGCCGTCGAATATGCCAAAGACAAGATTCGATTCAACTCGATTTGCCCGGTCGTTGGTCTGGGCACTGGATTGAGTGATCTATTCCTGGGCAAGCCGGAGAATGAGAAGATCTTCCTGGCTACCGTGCCCCTTGGGCGTGGCTGTTCGCCCGCAGATGTCGGCAATGCTGCAGCCTTCCTATGTAGCGAAGAGGCAGCTTTCTTGACCGGCATTGATCTACCTGTGGATGGTGGGCGATGCGTTTAGCTTTCGGAAGCCAGGAGATAGTCGATCACTGTACAATAGCTTTCGAGGGCTCAGAGTGTTCTGCACCTTTCGATTCGCGGAAGAAGCATTCAATGTCCGGCAAGAGTCTGACTTTGGCTTCTAAATGACGCTGGCTACGACTTCTGCAGGCCGTCATGCAACCCTCGCACGAATATCGCCGCAGCCATGGCGCCAGGGTCAGGAGGCGAGTCTTGCTGAGTTTCAGCGCCCTGCTCACCCAAGTACGTCGCTGTCAAACATTAGTATCTTTCCTCTAATCAGGCGTCAAGAACTTACCTCTCCCGAATTTCGCCTTCATACCCTTAGTGCTCTCTGCGCCCTTTTCAGCTGCCTCCACGGCGTTCAACAGATCAGATGTCTTCTCAAATGTCTCACAAAACGGTATGAGCGTGTCCATGACAGTCCTTCCGCCCTGCCTAGCACTTGTATAACCCATCAGGTTCTTCAATGCTTGACCAGCTGCTTGGCTAGCACTCTTCGTGCTCATCTCGAAAGAGTTTTCATTTTTCGCATACATCAGCCTAAAATTGCTAGTGTAAGACGCCAGTACGATACTGATGATAGCTCCGAGAGTGCCTCCCACCTCTTCCACCGCTGACTCGACTTCATCCAGAATGTGGAACAGATTCCCAGACTCCGCCAGGCCGGAGTCTAGCTTCGCGAGGATGCCCTTGCACATACTTTCAACAGCTTCACCGCAGTCACCGTCGCCCATCTGGATATCCCATCGTGTGATATCTGGTTCGGCCTTGATTGCTGCTTCACTGGCTCTTCTCAACGCCGACTCTATGACAGCTGGATCGACCTTCGGGCCCTTCTGTGCTGCAACATCTAGAGCGCTCTCTGCTGTTGCTTGACCATTTGCTTGAGGGATACTGGTGTTTGCATATCCATTTCTGGGCCAGGCAGGGGCTTTAGTCTCGGCATCAAGGAGTTCGAGCAATGTAGAGACGGGTGTGCTTGCTTGGCGTTCGATGCCTGAGAAGTTGACCAGCGAAATGGACCAGCCAGGTGCGTTGAGTGACGTTTCAAAACACGAGGCATAAATACGTTCTGGCACAATGTCCCAGTCTTTTTTCAGCACTTTCCGAGTGACCGTGGTGAGAGCCTCAATCTCAAAGTTGGACATGCCGCCAAAGTTGTTGATTAGCAGCGCAACGACATCGCCTTTCTTGAACTCCACGAAAGACCTGTCTTTATCTGCTGGCTCCAAGCAGAAATTGAGCATGTCCTTGACAATCTCCTCGACGGGAGGCAGTGGTGATTTCTCGAAGAGACCTGGCTCATTGTGAATGCCCATTCCGAGAACGTATGTGTCCTCCGATACTGATCTATGGTGTTCTCGACCTGGGATGTGGCAGTGGTCCAAGGACGATCCAACAGTCACCGCATTGTCATTCACTGCATAGCCAATCTTGTAGGCTGTCTCGAAGTCGTAACCATGCTCTGCCGCACTTCCGCAAAGCTTGAGAACGAACATGTTGGCAGCCAGGCCTCTTCGCCCAGTGTTCTCCGTCTGCTTCCTGCCCAAAGCCACATCGTCCGTCATCCGCAAGATCGCAACTTTGTGTCCTTGTCCCGCGGCTTTCTCTCTCGCCAACCCGAAATGCAGATTATCGCCAGTGTAATTCGTAATGCAGAGGATGATGCCAGCGTCTGACGGAACGTGGTTGATTGCAGCCATTATCTGCTTGGTGGCTGGACTGGCAAACACATCGCCATTGACCGCTGCTGATAGCATGCCATCGCCCACGTAGCCACTCCATGCCGGCTCATGTCCGCTTCCACCTCCTGATATCACCGTGACCTTCTTGCGACTATGCATCCTGTTGTATACGACCTTGTTGGGCGCATCGAGGGCAAGGTGCTTGTTGCGCGCTACGAGCGAGTCGAGACCCAGGACGACTACACCCTCCGTGCTCGGGAAGAAATGCTTGGTGCTCATGATCGTTGCTCTTGAAATATCAAACGAGGAGGGAGATACTCTGGTAAGCACAGTAGCCTACAATTCGTTATGCCTAAAAGTGAAGTAGAACGATTGACCTACCTTCATTGCTAGTGGGTTGCCCAAAGCAGTCATGGGTGATCGAGCCCACACACTGGAGCTTCCCATGTTCCGGCAGTTCGATCATCCAAGCCGCGAAGTACTATTCCCGTGCTGCATGTGGAGGACACACCTCGCCTCGACGCATGAGGGGTATGAACTCTGGAGCAGTCCATGCGCTGCATCGTCTGATTCGTCTCCAAGCATGAAACCGGGCAACTCCTGAAACGGTTCATGTCCATGCCCTGATGGCGCCTGGTCACGAGGCCGAAATTCCATAAAGGATATCAGAATTCGTGGTTTCCACATTTCCAGGTGGGTCGCCGTTCCTGGGGCCGCCGCACGTGCTGGAGCATTCATCTACCAATCAGAGCACAAACCGAGGAGGAGTTCGACCGAGACGAGGCAGCTCCAGTTCGTCTGATGGCAAATTACGACGGAACTTCGATATCTTTTTCCAGTCTTGTCAAATGCAAGATTTCAAAGTAGGCCGTGGCTCTTTAGAGCTCTCACTGTCTTGTTGCACGATGCGAAATCATGCCATCAACCACGGAACTCCCCAACAACAAAACAGCGCAAATACTGGCTGCAGCAGATAAGGGCCAATACGGCGTTTTAGCAGCCATAGCGTGAGCACTCATCTGCACACTCGAGCCAACTAGCAATGCTGACTGATCAGCTACAATATCGAGCAGATCCTTGGTCTTGTGAAGGCAGCAGAATCCTCCCGCTCGCCACTCATTCTGCAATTCTTCCCGTGGGCGATCACATTCAGTGATGGACTACTCGTCGAGACTGCAGCGCTCGCTGCTAAGAAGGCAAGCGTGCCGATAGCAATACATCTGGACCATTGCCAGAGCGCAGACATGGTCCGGAGGGCAGCGGACGAATTGCCGTTCGATTCGATCATGGTCGACATGTCGCACCACGAAAAGGCCGACAACCTTAGACTGACAAAAGAATTGGTTGCTTACTGTCACAAGCGCGGTATTGCCACGGAAGCTGAGCCGGGCCGGATCGAAGGCGGCGAAGATGGAATCGCAGACACTGCCGATTTGAGTGGTGTCTTGACGACGCCAGAAGAGGTTGATGAATTTATCGACACCGGCGTAGACTTCCTGGCTCCCGCTGTCGGTAACATACATGGCGAATACGGGTCAAGAGGCCCAATTCTGGATTACGACCGCCTCGACTCCATATCAGCTGCCTGTCGAAAACGGAATGTCAGAGTCGTGATACATGGGACCAATGGCTGGCCTCAAGATGTAATGTCCATGGTCATTAGGAGCGGCGTATCCAAGGTCAACGTCAACAAGCTGGTGTTGGATGAGTACAACGATCATTTCGTTGCTGCGGCACCGCAGACGGCCCTGACGAGGTTGATGGAGGAGGGTGTTGAAAAGACTGCGAATCTCACTGAGACCTGGATGCGATATTGTGGTAGTGCTGGCAAAGCCTGAGATCAAGCTCCAGGTCCTCATCTTACATGGCCTCTGTCGACCGTACACATGGACGAGTATTCAGCCGGTGCCAGAGGCCTTGCGGCCAGATGAACTCGTGGTCAAGATCAAGGCTGTAGGACTGAATCCTATCAACTCGAAGTCGGTGTAAGTTCGATGACCTTGTCATATATCTTCTGTCGCTATAATGATTCGTAGTGGTGATCGAGTCGCGGCCGCCCTATCTCCATGAGCAAATATCAGTGGCATTGACCACAGACGATCCTGAGATGAGTACATGAGCGCGTACCTCGCCGCAGAGAGTGTTGAGCGAGGCGTTGCCAGGAATTTGGAAGTGCAGGCTGCGTGTTGACTTTCGTCGCAAAAATGACCCGCTGCTCGGACTGACTGGTCACCGGGAAAGGGCGCACGTATATCCAAGCAGGTATGGGAAAGGATAATCTCGTGTTTCCTATCACAACGGCATGCATGAGAACTCTGAATATGAACGGTAGCACTCCTTATACTAACGGCTGCTTTCCGACGGTGGCCGTTGTTGACTCTGGCACGATCGATGTCAAGCAGCCGGTTACCAGCCAACTCCGGTTCGAAGACTCCGACGAAGACGTTTAAGCCGGTCATGGCCAGAAGCAGCGAGGCTTTCGAGACTTCCATTGAAGGCGCTCCATAAGACAGACGTTGGCAGCCGATAGAACTAGCATAGTTCGCCGAAGAAGCCGAATTCAGCAGGTCTACATACCTCAGGCTGCAATAGTGGCATTGTCGTTCCATCGAGTCTGGTCTGCAGTGATGTGTCCTCCAAGGCCAAGGCGGGTTCGAAATGTTTGTCTTGGCACAACACTTCAGCGGCAATTGCGGCAGGTGTTGGACGGATACTGCGCGACCTGTAGTGCTCTACGTAGATCTTTCCCTCTTGGCCAACAAGGCTGACAGTCGCCCCCTGTCAGCGTTTGCGGAAATTTGACAGCATAATAGCACTACAAGTGGAGCGATTGATCAGAATATATTGGGCCTCGATTGGGTTCCAACGTCAAGAGCTTCAGCTGACATCTCCAAAGCGTAGTCGTATCGGCAATACTTACCCGTCTCTTTGGTTCAACGCGCGGAGTTCAAGCTTGTTATCAGTTCACTCGGGAACACCGTGAACAGGCACCTCGCGATCACGATCTGATCGCTCGTCAAAGGTCGACAGTCTCCCTTCAATTGCCGTGAAAGACGCGAAAACCTGGAATCGTTCGCGATTCACTCGCCGAGGTTCTTCCGCATACTCAGAAGTGGTGGCAGGAGTCTCACCTCCTTCGTCTCAACCTCATCCTTCTGATCCCACTCGTGTCTTTCGTCTGTTGCCAGTTATGAGGGATTGTTGATGAATGGCCGCCGGTCGCCGGCACAGGGAAGGGACGATTTCCACAACCCGACAGGCAGCTCACTAGGCCTCTTCAAGGCTGCTCGATCAATTGCATCTGTGCTCAATCTACCAGTCCTGAACGGGCTGTTCGATCGATATGGCAGAAATAGAAATTGTGTGTGCGACATTGCTGGTGTCATAATAGCAACGATAATCCAGAACACCCCAACGACGCCTGTAGAGTTCGTGGTCCTCAGACATTGTGGATGCGCGGCAATGTTCATTGTACAGCCCTCTCCAATGCTCATTGTGGAATTGGCGTACCCAACACACAAAGACAAATGTACGAAGTTCTTTTGGACTGTGCTGCCAATCCACTGACATATGCCAATAAAGGCACAAGTGCGTACTGGTGCATGTCCTGGCGTCAAGATTATCCGAGCACATGGCGTGGAGGATACCGGCCCTACTCCAAGCGGTCTGACCTCTTGTACCACTAGCTGGCTTTCACTGGCTGCCGGGGTTGCCTCAATGGCTCATTGCACAGGCACGACGCGCTGTTGTAAGTCGACAGAGCAGCGCGATGTTCTGCTAAAGGGTACCTGAGCAAGATCTGGCCCGGATGGAGCTTCCTAGAATGCCTTGAAGCCGATGTAGGCTAACGCGAATGGTCCAGGCACTCCAGCTACTGGCGAAAAACCACCCAGTCGGCGATCGCTAGTCCGCTGGTGCTCCGTGAAATGAGCCTTATCTAGGAAACGATCAAAAAAGAGCAGCAAGCGAAAAGGACCGGCGAGTCGACCCTAGTAGCAACGCCGGCCAACAGCATGCCTGGGTGCCTTTGCACAATCGGACGTATCGGCGTAGTAAGCAACTAGCTGATGTTGGTGCTCGACACAGTAGGCATAAGTTCATGATTTGACCAGGTGAGCGGGCTGCTATAATGCGAACAAGTGCAAAGCTAATGCGAGCGCACATCTTGATCAACGGCCGGCTCAAAATGTTCAACTTCGTGGCTGCGTAGCGCAGCATCCCTCCTCGATTGCCTTGGACACGGGGGACTTTTCAACTGGAGTAACATTGGCATGCCGATATCGTACATTGACTGGACCCCATGTTCAGCCGTCAACAATGACATTGGATCTAAAAGCAGCTGGCATCGTTGCCATAATATGCCTGTTCACTTTCTACTTTCGTTATGACATTGCATACACGGTTCTGCTGCTTGGATACACCATAGAGATCATGCCATATCAGATCAGGTATGTCTTGTACCTTCGCATCGGCATGCGTCACACAGGCATCTACTGACACATGGCAAAAATCGAAGGGCCTCTCTTGCGAGCTCTTGCCGATATATTGTTCAGTGGTTCACTGGTTCACTGGTGATAGCGGCCTTTGTGAACCCTATTGGCCTTGACAATGCAGGATGGCGGTACTATATTGTTTTCTGGCGAGACCCACGAACATCATGTCGATATTGATCGCTGACGGGTTGGAAGTTGCTTTCTCGCGCTGGTCTCGTTTGTCGCGTATGTTGCGTTTCCAGAAAGAAGAGGCCACAGTTTGGAGAAGACCGCGGAAGTCTACGACGGACCAAGTGCCGCCGCTAAGCAAGAGGTCAGCAACGCAGAGAATACGTCGAGCGGATCGAGCTGCATGTCGAGAAGGTATGAGCGCTGCTCTGCTCTGCTCTGCGGGACGTGAGACCATTTACAATTCGGAAAGAAGTACTGTCGACACTGCAAGCCATAGACGACTCAGCCAGTATCATGCTGTTGGTGGTTAGGGAAGCCGCCCCGCAGACCGGTCCAGGACGCATCCATGGGCGTCTCATCTGGAGACATGAAAGAGACAGGCTGCATCTCGTTCAAAAAGGTCGTCCACGAACTATCCGGCATCATGACGTCGGCATCCACTGGGTTGGCCGATGGCCACATCATCGGATACATCCCAGAGAGCTGCGTCTGTGGTGACTCCTCAATTGGCTGGGTACTCAAGGCCTCGTGATGGGTCCCGGAATCTGTGGTCATGGGCAAAAAGTCACCACACAAACGCAGGACGACTTGACGATACTCCCTGCTCGACTGATTGATGCCGTAGATGGCATCAAATACATTCAGGACCATTTCAACCTGGGCAACCCAGTCCACGGCGTGAGGAGACGTGGGGTCGTTCCGCAGACATATGCATGGTATGAGGGATGCCTGAAACATAAAGTAAAGGCTGTACCAGGACGCCATGCTGCTGCGCTCCCCAGTCGCCCAGTAGGCATGAATAGAAGATATGGATGCCTTAGACTCGTGGAGGCAGCGATCAATAGCATTTTGCGTGGCAGGATCGAGAGAAGACGGAGCAATTTTCGTGCGCATGGAGAGGACATGCCTGATGACGAAAGGTCTGTACATGATGATCCGAAAATTGGAGCAGCGCCAGCCGAGGATCCTCTGTGACAGCAAGTATCGTGGTGGGATATCGTGGTGTGGATCTTGCCACGAGGAACGCCAGGCTTCGATGCGTTCGTCGTCGAGGCGGATCAGTTCAGCTGCGGTTGGGAAGGTCACAGAGATCACCCGACCGTAGATGTCCATCGTTGCGAGATGGAAGCGTGCTTGAGCGGAAATCGCCGAGTAGGTCGTGAGACCAGGCTTTGCTGGTGGTAGCGTGGTGGAGAGATGGGTCAAATCCCGATCTTCGCAATTGAGTGGGATCATTGCCTCGACACCGTGCGACGGCCAGGACAGAGGACGGCCCTACGAGGTCAGCCTTCTGGTGTAGCAGCGTGCAGAAAGCGCAACCTACGAATGTGATGACAGCGCCAACATAGAAGCAAGTCAACACCCACCAAACCCTACGTCGAATCTCCATTGCCAATGGCGAAATCCGCCAGTTGTGGAACTCCTTGTGCAGACCAAGCCCCATGGCCATGTGCAGCGCCAAGCCCAAATAGTTGTAGCCAGAATTGGGCTTGCCTCGCTTCTGGATGTAGTTGGCCATCAGCATCAGCACTTGCACAAGGGTCAAATTGCCTGTCTCGAGCGAGTCGATGGACATGTTCGCTTTCGCTGCCTCGAACAAGTCCAGATCCCGAGACGACTTGTTTTGTGCGGTCGTGAATATTCCCATGGCCCCAATCATGTATGCAAGAGCATTCCAATTTTTCCCAGCAGGCCGCGGTACGACTTGCGAATATTGGGCTCGAAACGAAGGTTCGTGGACCAGAGGATAGGACACATGGAACAACGAGAAATATGCGTTGATGGCTGCATCGAGGTCGATCTCATGGATGCGTCGCTCGACGAAGACTGGAGTTGGCACCCAACCATAGGATCCCCCATCGACAGAGGCTGGAAACGTCGCAATGGGCCGTGGCCGGTCACTCGTGGACCGGCGCAACGTTCGGCGACGCTCGCTCTCGGGTAGCAGCATTTTTAGCATGGCGGTCCCAGACGAAATCCCTAGGTAGCCGGTGCCTTTGTCCTCCATGCTGAGCAATGCCATTCCATCTGCCACCCCTTCATCATCCTCGTTCTCCTCATGGTGTTCGGCCGGGCTACTGTTGTGTCGACCTTTGAAGCTTTCAACGGGGGATTGTTCGTCCCAACTGAAGTCGTCCGCTTCCGGCGGTGGCACCTCCATTTCAGGAGTCCTGACGGTCGGATCATTGCTGGCATCGACGAATAAGGAAGGACCAGACGGTTCGATCTCTGCTCCATATGGTCCAGTCTGAGCGTGTGCTTGCTGACACCCAGGACTGACACAGTCAGTGGAAAAAGTCCTCGGTCCGGCAGGATCGATTGCTGGGGTTGTAATTGTAAAGTGCTTTGGCCGCTGCTTCGCATCTCCGCCAGTGTAGTCGTGATCTGATCTAGCTTGATGTTGTGAAGAACCTGCGGGTTGCTCTGGCGACGGTATAGTACTTGCTGTGTATTTCTGGCTTTCCAGCTTCGGGACTGAGTCAATAGCCTGGTGCAGCCTCGCTTCTGCTGCCTCTGCTCTCTTCTCGAATTGACGCGCTTTCAATTCCGCCTGTCTCAATCTTTCCTCGACGGATGTAAGATGCTTCCGGGTGAGTGGCGTTTTGCTGTGCTTCTCGTACAGGCAGTGCCTCTTGTTCCGATGGCACGGCCCACATTCGGGTAGCTGTCGATCGCATCGACCTTTCCTGCGTTTGCATTCATTACACGCGCTCTCACTCAATCCGAGCTCGGAAAAGTTCGTTGCTGCCGCCGGTTCTGAGAGCGGCAATTGCTTCTCCATCGCGGTAACGATCATCTAAACATGCCAAGCGACGACTGCAAACTCTTCGCGCCCGATTCGCGGCGATCAAGGCCCGCCGTGTGACATTGCCACTAGCACAACAACTACCGGAGCGTCAATTCGATTATATAGGATCAGCGCAGGCAGCTTTTAACCTCAATTAAGAAATCTGTTGCCCTAATGTCGCTGGGAGGTGGATGTCACCATCGTTCACAGAGGTGTGAAGGAACAGACGGACCGGGATGCGTTGAACGCTGCAGGACCTGGTCCAGGCCCCCAGGGCTTTATCCCTTTATACTGTCGGTACACGTCGATTGCTGCGCAGCAACTTGGCAACTTGGCATCGACGATATTTAATCGGGCGCTGGCCCTGGAAGCCATGTTGCGGCCTGACTGCCGTCGAATGGCCGCCCTGCGTGGTAATCGGCCGAGCGATATTGACATGTGGTCGCACGTGCGTCTAAGCATCATCCATGTTGGGGAACAGCAGCCGGACATCCATGCTTTTCTGGAAAGAAATCCAGAGTGCTTCCATGCATGAACCAGACACTCGAACGCCAGGAAACCCAACATGCAGCCTTACACCGAATTCAAATATGAAAATCAGATCTGAATGGCGTCCCAAGCACGACTGAGGATCGCGAGCTCGGCGCCACTGGCGAAGGATTGAAGCGTGCCTTGCTGAAGAGTGGTCGTCGTAGAACGGAGGTTCACTGTAAGCAGAATCGCAAGTGGTCTTGTGCACATGGTCGCGACTTGGGGGAGCGCTTGCGAGAGAGGTGCATCGTGCGGGTGATACTTTGGGGGTAAATCGCAGATTGGCCTCAGGAGTGCTGTGCATCCATGTCGGCCAGTATCCTCGTTCTTCAATCTTCAGGTATCCGCACGAGGCGGACCATGTACGCGAACGATGCCTCTGTGCCGATTACACGTGAGAGAGCGGGCCCGACGGTGTAACACCTTTCCACGGACCACGGAGCGACATTCGCGAATGCGCACAGGCTGGACCTGACAGCAAGCACACGGTGCCACGTGGAGCCACGTGAGGGTGAGATATGTAGGTATATGTCCTACATGTAGTTCCCGGGCCATGGACTGGTTTGCTCTTTGTCTTTTCACCCATCGGTGGACAGCACGCCCTTGCTCGCGGGAGTGCCATCCGCGCATTGAATACCTGGGTCATAGCACTACTGCCCTCGGCCATATTCGAGCGGGGCTGAGCACGCTTTTATGCTGCCGGACGGACCTTTCGCGGCTGAATCCTTTCATTCGGAGTGAAATTATTAATAACCGGATTCGGCTCTGGCCGTGGTATCGTGTATTGCCTCGTATGCCAGAATTGGAAACTTGCTTGCAGTTTCGCGCAAACATCGAGAATCTTCAAGTGGCCGCCAGGATCAGATTGTGACAACCCTGCTGGCTGCATACAAACGGCTCTTGGCAGTATGCTCTTGAGCCCGGCAGTTGTAGCAGGTCACAAACTCCTGAACAGCAAGAGGTGCTCACCGCGGTCGAGCAAAGCCAACCACTCCTCCACCCTAGCTCTCTTCAAGCCTTCATTTGCCGCAATGTCTTCTAGAACATGCTCGCCGTCCAGATAGCTACACAATTGCGTGAATCTTTCCTGGAACTCTACGTCTTCCAATGAATCACGTATCCGGCCCAATGCACGCGAGGCCTCGGCCGAAATGCTCTTCGGATCCAGGATTAGAGAATGAGGTATCTCAGCGTCCGATCTCAACTGCGCCGCAACCCTGGCTCTCGGGCTTTCAGCGGCCACAGCTGTGACAGCTGAACGTTCTGAGCTGACGCTGATGACGTCCGAGGATTCGGATTCGACAAGTTCGGTTGGGCGTAGGTGGGGTGAGAGCAGGCTTATGCCTCCGCCGGAGAGACGCTTCTTCCGCCTCTCTATCGCGCCGCTGCTTGCGCGACGATCCCGCGCAGTAGGAGTGTATTTGAGCCATCCGTACGTTTTCAGCTGCTTTACAAACCCGTGCTTAGTGAGGAAGGCAAGGACGTCAACATATGCCTGACGGTGGTCCTTAGACGGTATGAGAAGATTGTACCTTATCGGTCGTCCACTCAGGATTTTCAGTATTTGTGGTAAAGGTGGCAGAGCGGCAAAGCGTCTCGTGTACAGCGGCACGAGCTCCGGCACGAGCTCCGTAGGAGCATCGGGGCTAATCACATAGGTATTGCGCGGGTGTAGCGGTGTGATGGGACGTGCCTTGCGCCATTTGACGAGGTGACCAGCAAGGTACATGATGTCGCTCAATGACACAGACATATTCGTCGCCAGCTTTTGCAACGTCTTGGTGGGCGTGTGCTCCCGTACGAAGAAGGCTAGAGGGGACGCTTCTGGGTGCTGGAGCTCGCGGAGGAGGATTTCCTTATCTTGTAGTAGTAGCAAGCCGGACTGCGGCTCCAACGACGTATCGTGCACCACGCTCGCAGGGCTTGAAGAGCATTGTAGCGACATCTCGTTGCCGTCGAGTCTGAGACCCGCCACGTCATCCATAGCCAGCTTTTGGTACAGCTCTTTGAGCGCCCAAGCCAGCTCGCTGCTCTCCACCATCTGCAACCAGAGCTCAGCAATGGAGATCTTTGTCTGTCGGGCTCTCGCCTTGAGTGCGAGCATTTTCCTAGACTCGGAGGCGACGTAGCTGTTATGCTTCTGGCAGTGGTGCAAAGCCTTGCTCAGTTTCTTAGCAACTTGATAGTACATATTGGCACCTGCACCTGCACCTGCACCGAGGATGTCGCGCAACGCGAAGACCACATGGAACATCGCCAATGGTTCCGATACGACGCCTGAGGTCGTGGAGCTACTGTTCATAGATGTGCCGAGGCTAGTAGCAAGCTGTGATTCCAGACTGTCTGGGATATGAGTGAAGCTATTGTCGTCAGGCTTGAGTGGCGTTTCTGGCGCTGTGATGGTGATACTGGCCGTCTGTGCACGCATTTCATGCAATTCGTCATTCAGAGGCACAGGAGCTTTTTGGCCGCTAGCGCTGCTAGAGCCTTCATCGTTTCCGTGCTGATTGACTTCATGTTGCTTCTCAGCATAGTCGTCAGGGTCTTTCCCGCTCCAGTCGCCTTCGCCAGTGGCATAGACCGGATGGCCAACAAAGGTTACGCGACCTAGGCAAACCTCGAATTTCTTGCCATCCGACCAGCGACCAGGAGAGAACAACCTCTCAAGGCTCTCAATGCTGTAACCCAGCAACTTTTCCTCGGAAGTGCCGTACAGCTCGTATGAATTCAGCTGGATTAAGGCATTTGTGTTCCTGTCCATGCTGCCAGCATGTGAGGTAGGCCTGCGGCCGGGCGTTGTAACTTCATCATCAGAATCCAGATCTGAGTTGAAGCCGTGTTCCTTACTGCCATTTCCCTTCGTTGCGGGAATTTGAGGGGAAGCAGGATAGTGGAAGACCAATCTTGGACCGGGTCGAGAACGCGTCAGGAGGAAGACTGCAATCAGGCGGGTCGAGGATGGTTTCACGCCGCTTGCAGAGTCCATGGCCTCGCATACAGACACAGTCGCGCTGCCTCGACCGCGTGGCACTTTTCATGTCCATCTCATCCTCTCTTCAGTCTCTAGCGATGCGCCATGCGGGAGCAACAATTAGTTTTCAGCACTGAGGGTGGGTGTCTGAGGTTGTTTTGGGGAGACAGGCATGAGCAAGCGTGTTGCCATGGTCCTAGCTAAACAACCATTTGATTGACTTCCAATCGATTAATGAATGGAGCACACGCTATTCATCACTACACCCAGCTCTACAACTTGGAACTTTATCGCAGAGATCTCCCTGCTACCAGCTCTGCTCTAGAACTCGACTTACCTTGCAATCATTGCAATAACAACGGCAGCATACCACCGCACGCTTGAAGCATTGACATATCGTTGTGGTGCACATAGACAATTGCAGCTAGTTTCATCGCATTGGAGCAGTTCTACCGCCGGCCTCGGCATTTCACAAAATCATTGTTTGGCCGTTGCGATCTCCACACCGTGGCTGGTACTACTTTCCTCACCATCAAGTGCATCCCTCCCAGCACTGTCGTCGGGGCACCTGCTCACCACATCTGGAGATCTCCCACTCATCTTCCCGAGGCGGCCATACCAATCAGGAGCCGTACCGCGCATACCTACTAACAAACCATCTTACACGAGCAGCACAACCACCTTCAAGATGACGACCGAAAAGCCTCTGCCATTTATCTACCAATTCGCCGCCGGTGCAGTGGCTGGAGTGTCCGAGATCCTGGTTATGTACCCTCTGGATGTCGTCAAGACACGAGTACAGATCCAAAGCAAAGTGCCGGTGCCTGGGCAAGACCACTACACGGGCATGCTCGACTGCTTCCGCAAGATCATCGCGAACGAGGGCGCTTCGAGACTGTATCGCGGCATTGGCGCGCCAATTCTTATGGAGGCACCCAAGCGCGCGACCAAGTTTGCCGCGAACGATGAGTGGGGAAAGGTGTGGAGGAATGTGTTTGGCGTGAGCAAGATGAGCCAGAGTCTGTCTATTCTCACGGGTGCATCGGCAGGAGCGACGGAGAGCTTCGTGGTCGTGCCGTTTGAGTTGGTCAAGATTCGGTTACAAGGTAGGGTCCACGCGCACGACTAAATCCATCGTGCTTTACTGACGTCGGGAATACAGACAAGGCTCAAGCATCACGATACAATGGCATGGTTGACTGCTTCCTCAAGATCGTCCGCCAGGAAGGTCCCTTGACCCTCTACCAGGGCCTCGAATCAACCATGTGGAGACACATTCTCTGGAACGCCGGCTACTTCGGCTGTATCTTCCAAGTACGCGCCATGCTACCTGCCAACCCAACCAAGGACAAGAGCCTGCAGATGCGCAATGACCTGATCTCGGGAACGATCGGTGGAACTGTGGGAACCATTCTGAACACGCCTATGGATGTGGTCAAGAGCAGGATCCAGAACAGCCCGAAGATCGCCGGCAGCGTGAGGAAGTACAACTGGGCGTGGCCAGCGCTGGGTACGGTCATGAAGGAGGAAGGTTTTGGAGCGCTATACAGTGGTTTCTTGCCGAAAGTGCTGAGATTGGGTCCCGGGGGTGGTATTTTGCTGGTGGTCTTCACTGGCGTGATGGACTTCTTCAGGAGTATCAGGAATGATTGAGCCTATACTCGATTTAAGGCATGGATATGGTGACGCGCTGGGTGACCTGCGATGGAGGACGAGACGCCGCTATTGTTTCGCCGGACGCCGCGCCACCTTCGATGCGTAGGTACCCTAAGGGCTTGCTAAATGCAAGCAGCTTCAGACTGAGCTCAGATGAGGTAAATATACATCATTATAGGCGTGTCTTGCAGGCGAATGACGTCCTGCTACGTGCTCTTCTGCAGGTGGAAATGTCGACTGCGCCTTCATCACGCATCTCCAGCCAACCCAAATAGGCGAAGAAGCAGGACTCGATACAGCTTTCAGCTCACTTGAACACGTAGAGAGGCTCGATCTCTGCAGTACCCGAAGCTGCTAGGTATTCACAAGGTATCCACACATTGCAAAAGAGACCACGCTCATACCGCCCCTCCACTTACCCGCTGCCACTCTGCCCGAGACCAACTACCAGCCACTTACTCACCACCAAATGCCAAGTTTCCAACGGTGACAACTTCGCCGCAGTGACCCCAACATGCAGCCTCCCAAGATTACTCGCAACCTCAAGACGCGCGCGCAGGTCGCATCGTGGTCGTACACCTCCGCACAAGTGCGACCTTTGGCTGCCTGGGAGACAATGAAAGCGTGTAGCGCACGCGCGGAGTCGTGGTACGCAGTGTCTCGAGCTCAACAGGAGGCTGAGGTGCGAAACATATGTTCAGCGACCATCCCTCTGTGTTCTTACGACCTGCGTGCTCCACTTCTACTCTCGATTCCACAGTCTCGCAATTGAACCATCATGAGGCGTCTAATCTTGCTTTCGATGCTCCTACTCAGGAGGAAAGTGGCTGCACAGAGCAGTACTGCTATCGTGTGAGTTCCTTGTCCCACCGTGCAAAGCGTGCGCAAACACTTTGCTAATGCTTTCGCCAGACCCATCGTAACTCTCGACACAGAAACCGTCACAGCTACCATCGCAGCGTCCCCGACGACAGCCGTCCCAGTCACGCCCGTGACCCAGCCTGGCGCGAGTCCAGCCTTGTCTGGGCAATTCGAGACATTGACCGCCGTTGACCAGGCCGGGAATACGTATCTGCAGGTCATCCCGTTCACGACTGTCAGCGTGGCTGGTAGTGAGATCAGTCAGCCTGTTAGTCGAACTCGACTTAGCATGATGACATGAGCTCGGCTGATTGCAGGTTTCTTAGGCTGGAAGCACGACGTTGGCTGGCACGGCTGCTCCGTTTGATAGTGGGAGTAGCACGAATGCAGCTCCGTCCGCTGGATCAGAGTCCGGTGTCAGCACCACGACGACGACGAGTACGGATGCTGCAGCGAGCTCAACCACGGTCTTGAGTGGCAGTGCGGCGGTCTCGGCCTCTGACAATAGCGGCTCCTCGACAGCTACAAGTACAGATACTCCTGCCGCGACAGGTTCGGCATCCGGAACCGACACTGCCTCCTCGACCACTACCACGACCGAAACCCCATCAGACACTGGTGCTGCCACTTCGAGCGCCGGGACGGAAACAGCACCAAGCAGTACTACCACTGAGACGTCCACCGCCAGCGGGACAGAGGGATCAAACACAGCCAGTGAAAGCGGCGCCTCATCAAGCACGCTGGAAGCCCAGACGGCCTCGACTAGTGCCACTTCGTCGTCTACTTCGTCTGCTATGGCAGTAGCAACCGATATACCTGGGGAGCTAGCAATGCTGGGCTTGGTAGGTATACTGGCTGTTCTCTGAAAGCAATACCCCTTTCTTCGCAAAAGCTTTCATGCCCCACAGCAGCCTGCGAAGCCTTCAGCGCGCCCACGACCGAGAAGCAAATCAAAGGCGAGATGGCGTAGGATATCTGTAATGATAGAGATCAGCACCCAGTCACACCTTGACATTATGACCACAACTCACCGTGAGAAACTTTGCAATCCCCATTTTCTGCTCCTCATCCGCCCCACTCACATCCGCCAACGCCGTCAACTTCATCGCCGGCGGACCCACCGGCATCAACATCATCGCAAACCAGAGTATAGGGTCGTCGTCAAACACCCCAGTCCGACTGGCCAGCGCGTAGACCACAGAAATGCTAATAGCAGGCCACAACACAAACCGTATCACCGTGATGATCGTCATCGGTAACCAAGGCACCTTCCCACTCGCCTCGCCTTTCTTCAATTTCAGCAGAGCTTGTGATAACTTGACGCCGACGACAATGACTTGCAGCGCTGCAAAGAGATCGCCGACGTTCTTGATCGCGCTCGTGAGCTAGGCGCCCAGGTACCCGCCTTTTTCCTGCTCGTTGAAGAAGAGGCGATGCAGTGCTGGTACCAATCCAACAACAGCGCCGATGACCGCGCCAATAACCGGTGGGTTAAAAAACTGATACGCGAATTCCACAGCACCCTGCGCCCATGGTGGGAGGTGTCGCCAATACTTATGCGTCTCGAACCGCGCCCTCACCGACGCCCTAGCCTGGCTCCTCGCCACCCGGTTCGGAAGCAGCGAAGTCCGCTCATGCGCCTCCTCTGCCTCCCTCTCTTGCGCCTCAAGATGACCGTTCTGCCCATCCCCCTCCTCCTCAATCCCAACCTTCCCCTCATCAGGCGCATCCTCCTCCTGCCCATTCAACAGCCGCGGTCCCAGCGCAAACGTCAGGCTATTACCGATGATAGCATTGACAAGGAAAGACGATTTCGCCCTCTCCACCACATCCTCCGCAGGATCAATACTCGCCAGAATACCCGTAGCATCGAGATTGCACGAGCAGGAGGGGTAAACTCGTGGTATTGTTAAACGCAATAGGCCGGTGTCGTCCAGTCCGGCATCTTGAACGCCCTTGTCAAGCCAAACCCTAGGAACATGGACAGAACATTGTAGATCAATGCCCATATGATTATAGGCACGTACCTCAAAGCCTAATAGACATATATTGTTAATAACCTTCCAGGCAAGATATTTGAGGGGTGCTTACAGTCTCAGCATGCAACTGCTCGCCAACATTAACAATCAACAACGCCGGCAACGCCAGCCTCACACAAAATTTCGAAGCATCTTTCGATGTCGCGTCGCTCATTAACCCGAATTGCGCTGCGAGTGCTCCGGCGAAGATTGTAAGCAAGACGGCGATGGAGGCTTGCAGGGCGCTGAGGAAGGGGACGATGTAGGAATCTGCCTCGTTGTTGGAGGCCATGGTTGGTGATGGCGATGGACACGCGACACTAACGCAAACGAGCAAGGATGTTGTTGTTGTAGGTAATCTGGGAACAAGGGAACTTCAGTCAACCCTTGGATTGTGAGGTGATCACTGCCTGTTCCTGTGCTGTGATGAGCTGTGACGTACGTAGCTCGGCATCCGTGCTGATAAGGAATTTGGCGCGTGCGTGCGCGTGTTGATGCGCGTGGTTCTCTAATTCCCGTGGGGTACACATTCATATCCTTATCCAATGCACACGCTTAACCATTTACCCCATGATTCCCTTGCCTCCCTTCATCGAATCCTTCATATATCAGCAGCAGTCAAGTCCTCAAAAATCTCCATCGCAAACTGCTCCTTCACCGCCCTCGCCTTCGCACCACCCTTCACGCTCCTCCCATCAATCACCTTCGGTCCACCCGCCCCAGCCTTTCCAACCCTCGCCTGACTCCCACGCTTGACCGGACTCTTGTTCGCCGCGCTCGCAGACGGCAACAAAGCCTTCCTCGGACTACCCTGCACCATTCCCCTCTTGCCTTTACCCGGACTGTCCCCCTCCCGCCCCCGCCTCACTTGACTCTGCGAGCTCCGCAGCGCAACAGGACTCCCCAACCCCTGCGAGCCAAAATCGTTCCCATGCATCAAATGCGCACTCCTCGGCAACACAACTTCCCACCCTCTTCCCCTCACCAGCCCCAAAAACCCGCCCAACACCTCATTCCCGCCCAACGTCCTCGCACTCCCCAAAACCACCAACTTACTCCTCGCCCGCGTAAACGCCACATTCACCCTCCTCCAGTCCCTCAACAACTCCCCCACCACACCTTGCTCATTCGACCGCACCATAGATAAAACAATACACTCTTTATCGCGCCCCTGGAAGCGGTCAGCCGAGTCGATATCGACGTCTTGGGAAATGTTGGCGCGGTGGAAGAGTTGACGGAGCAGGGCGAGTTGAGAGCGGTAGAGGGTGATGACGCCGAGGTCTTTGGGTGGGACGCCGAGGGCGAGTAAGGAGAGGATGATTTGGGCGGTTAGGGTGGCTTCGAGTTGGTTTGTGATGTTCTTGCCGTGGGTGAGGGTTTCGAGGGCGTCTTTGCCTAGTGCGTCAATGTCTGCGTAAACGACTTTTCGAGATGGGTGGGTGATGTCCTTGAGCCAGCAGGGACCGTGACAGCTGTTTGATAGCTGCGCTGATGGCGTGTGGAATGCCTGCAGTCCGTCGGCGTTGCCGAGCTGCAGCGTCCTCTTGGCTACGGCCTCGCTGCCACACCGCAGCTTGCCATCGTAGATTAGAGTGTTCGAGAGACTCATGATCTCCTCACACATCCTGTACTGCTTGCGCAACATCGCCACGGCGGAAGGATGCTCCTCACTCAGTTGTCTGAAAAGACTGACATCCAGTCCACCCTCCAAAGCTTGTCTATTCTGCACAAGCGGAGGCAGCTGGTAATGATCACCAACCAGCACGAACTTCCTCGCAAGCAGCAGCGGGCCAAGCGATGTCGGAAGTGTGATTTGCGAAGCTTCGTCGACAATGCAGACATCAAACTTTCTGCGGTTGAAAAACGCATGGTTAGTACCCATGCACGTAGTCGCAACGATGCGACACCCCATATACACCTCCTCGATCTCATCAATCGTCTTACGCGGCGTAGCAGCCAACCGACAGAACTTCTGCACTTCCGGGTTGATCTTCGCTGGTACTCCCAATCGCAATATACTGTTCGGCGGCGCCACACCCTTGATCTTCATCAGGATATTGTCAACAGCAGTGTGCGTAAAGGACGTCAGAAGGATCGTCTTGTCATCTGCTAGCAAGGCTCTAATGATATGCGCGATGGTGGTCGTCTTGCCAGTTCCCGGCATTCCAAGGATAAGTGCGTAGTCCTGCGCGCTCAAGACTTTGCTGACGGCAGCTTGTTGATCTTCGTTCATGTCTCCCAGTTGTGACTGCGGCATGGCAGGCAGCTGCAACGGCGGCATGAATGAGGGCGCTGCGCTGAAGATGATCTGCTGTCGCAGCTTTGTGTGAAACGGGTGCGAGGACATCACGGTGACCAGATTGTTTCGTATGAGAGCCAAGCCATTAGAGAATTCGTCCTTATCCAGGCGATAGAGAGTCCTTCCACCTGCCGTGTTGCTTGGCTGGTCTTCGGTGCCCACAGTCATTGTTCCGCGGAAAGCATGATTACCGTCCTCGTTGAAGCCGTCGAGTCTTTCGCGTGCATTGCCCAGCTTACGGTCGACAGCAACAGTGATATCGTGCCTTGTAGCACCAACCACATACCCATTGGCCAGAGCCCACTGCCCAGACTCAGACGACACAACGACAGGTTCGCCGATAGTCAATTGCGTGCCTTCTGAGAACGAAGTCTTGGCCTTTGCATTGGCGCGCCAGAAAGTATAGGCAAAACGATTGATCTTGCCGCCGCCTCCCTCGATGCCATCGACCACAGTCTGCGTCACAGCCGGAGCGGTAGACGTAATATCGCGGCCCAGCACGAGGTTCCCAAAACATCGACCAGCACCTTCGCGTTCTGCCGAAGTCATAGTCCATAGCTCTTTTCGAAAACGACTCATCTCGCTTTCTTCAAATGTGAGCAGACGATCCCACTTCCCAAACCACCGCTTCAACTTCTTGGCCTCCGTCTTGTCTTGTGCTGTCAATGCCAAGTGCCCAACAGCTTCGGTCCACGTCATGCTGTGGTTTTTCTTCCCGTCATCGATCATGCCTGCCGACTCAGCTGTTCCATTCTCGACGAGTGCATGGTAGGAGAAGCATGAAGCTTGAGCATAGCAGCGACCGCATTTGAATGGGTCCTTCAACAGTATGGGCAGACCAGATTCCTCAATCTCTTGGGTCGGCGCAGCAGGCATTTCGATCAAGTAGTCCCCGTCCTTTCCCTTGGGGTACCGCGCGCAATGGATGTAAGTCGCCAGTCGGTTTCGCTGCTGCACCATCTGGCGGATCTCAACAAGCGGTGGTGCGATCCTGCTCATCGTCGAGCTCTCCAGATAGTACAATATGCCAGCCTTGACTGCGACATTGTAACGATCCGACAGCAGCAATGTATACAATGCGGTCTGCGCACGGTGGGCAGGACTATTGGTGGTGCGTCCGGTCTTGACTTCAAAGGGCGCGATCAGCTTCTTTGCTGCTTCCTTAGGGTGATCGATGAGCGAGCTCTGAATCGTAGCATCGACATTGCCCTTCAGACCGTACCGTGGTGACCAGATATGCTCCTCGATTGCGATAAGCTTGCTGATGCTCATCCAGACTTTCTCGCCTTGTCTGTCATCAACCGTGGCGTCACTAGACGGCAATGGCGCAACAAAAACCTTCGCCCAGGCAGCCAGCTCGCCCATCTTGGCTGTGATCTCTTCCTTAGCTAAGACAGTATCTTTCATGCCGAGCTCCCATAAACCTTCCACATGCATTTGGATGGTCTTATCTACCAGATCTGCGAGGAACTCAGCATCCCAACGGTTGGCAGATAGCGCCTGTTGAAAGATCTCGTGCAAGATCTTGCCATATACCATAGGCTTGGCCGTCTCTCCTGTCGCCTTGATACGGTCTTGCAAAACAGCCTTGCGAAGACAGTCAAACGAGTCGGCAACAGTCGTAGCGGAGAGCATGTGATCCGGATGAACAATGAGGAAAGCGCCGTGCTCGTCGTCTGAGATGAGTAGCTGACCTCCAGGCGTTGGAAGTGACGGCTGATTGAGAGTTCGAGGCTGTGGCAACTGCGCAACATGAACAATGTTTCCAGGCGAGACGGTGGTTTGTGTCCATGAGTCTCGCAGTGTGATGGCGACCATGCCAGACTTGCGCTCGTCTTCGGCCATAAGCAGCTTCTCTGGACACACCCTACCGCGCGTATTCTTATATTCTCCGTCAACAATCTGCTTGACCTTGTAACGCTGCAGCCGTGGAGCATCGCTCTGGGAAGCGCTGGCCGGTGGTTGGGATGATTTCTTTGGGCTTCGCGCCTTCCTTGGACTTCTTCTTCGCGGTGATATCTATATAGACATAAGCTATCTATTCCGTATACAAGCACGAAATGAGGTTTGACTTGCCCTATGCGCCTGCGTGGCGCTTACTTCCGCCTCAACCATCAAGTCTTCATCCAAGTCGCCGCCGCCAAATTCATCATCGTCATCATCGTCAATGAGGATCGCCTGTTGAGGCGGTCGCAGTGCTGGAGCGTGTTGCTGCGCCAAGGGCGGTGCATTCACTTGTTGCGGTACTTCAGGCAAGACGCGCGGGTCCAACGGCTTCTGAGAGACAATCTCGTCCAAATCTTCGACAGACATGTCGAATGCATCGCCAAATTCTTCAAGATCGTCATTTTGAGCAGACACTGTTGGCTTGGTTGGTGGAGGTGGAGACGGCTTCCTGGGATATTGTCGCCCAGAGCCACTTGGCAGCCGTTTCATGGCAGGTCGTCTGTAGGCTGGTAATGGAGCTTTGCTCTGAAGATGTAAAGTCGCCGGCGGCACGACATCTAAAGTTTGCACAGTTGGCTGCTCGTCTTCACTGAGTGTGCGGTCGCTGTCATTCGAGCAAGTCTGAGCTGCTGGTCGCGGCTTCGGTATTGGTTGAGCACAATGCGGCTCAATTTGCTCGACGAGTCGCGTTTGCTCGCTGACTTGCTTGTTCTGGCTCGTCGTCGTGCTGTCGCCATTGTTGAAGGACTCGCTGCCGACCGCAGGTAACGGACTAGAGCTCGACGGACCTTCAGGTCTGCCAGCAGCCTTCGGCACCGCTTGAGCGAGTTTCTGAGTTGCCAAAGTCTCTTGTATCCTCTCTACCATGCCCGCGATCTTGCTCTTGCCCCCTGACACACCCTGCTGACCTTCTTCTCGCCATACACCAAAGTTGGTCTTGGTCTCTGTCCTCCGGCGCTTGCCCCTACTGCTCGGCCAGTCGTTGCCCGTGCTCGCCCATCTTCGAAAAGCCGTTCCTTTGGCTGGCGTCTCTAGTGGCCTTGGCGACGCTTGGAACAGATCGAGATTTGAGATCTTCAGGCCTTCCGCTGACTCCTTGCCAACACCATAGCTCTTCCACAGACTCGCTGTCGGATCTGCTTCCGGGGTCTTCTTGTCGCTCTGAGTGGCATTACCAGCGAAGAACGCAGATGCTTCTTGTCGCTGGGATGATGTGGTGGGGGGTGAGGAACTCCACGCTCGTCGCTTGCGTTTCCGGTTCGGTGTAAGCAGGGTGGAGGAACTGTTCGGTATCCAGCCAACATGCTCTTCGGGCGAGACCTCTTTGGGAAGCTCAGTCTTGGCGTTCTCGTCGAAGTTGCCGATCAAGTCGTCGAGCGACAAGCGCGCGCCAGGTGTACACGGGAAGGATTTGGCGTGTGGCAGCTGAGGGGTCTTATTCGAATCGTTCGTGATGGGCTCGGAAGACGTCGTAGGCCGTTGCACAGCAGACGATGGACCAACACCAGTCGTCAGAGCGATGCCGCCCATTTCCGTCTGTTTGTTCTGCTCACCCACGCCGACCTCCTGACCGTCGTTGGGCTTGGCGGCTTCCTGCTCGACGCCACTCTGCCTCGCCTTAGGCTGCCCGGCCACAAACTGGAACGCCTTCAACTTCGACTTTGCCTGAGATGTCGCGGGAATCGGTGGCTTCGGTGCAGACACATTCGGATTCTGTTCGGTCAGTGCCGGTGGGTTGGTGTTCGGTCGGCGCCAATAAGGAGGTTTGGCCTGAATCACATGTCAGGCTCATCGTTCCCGTCCTACGCAGATAGGCATTGCTGTCAGACCTTGGCCGTGTGATCCTGCTCAGAGAAGCCCTTGGTGCGGGTGGCCATCTCGTAGTGGCGTACAGCTCATTGCCTCAATCAAGCGATCAATCAATTATACCATTAACGATGTTTTTGCAGCGAGTCCAGACGGTATGTCGATGTTTCAATGTTTACTCCTGCTCCACTGACGCGCTGACCAGACGCGTCCGGCGCGTAGCGCATCCAGCAGGGAAGGTCTGCCGTACCAGGACTCTAAATAGAGTTTTGGCGTCCTGGCTACCTCCGAAAGTACTGTATACAGCCTTCGACGGCTTCTGCCGAGCGTACAGACACGAGCCCAACGAGGCTGGAGCCCTTTGCCGCTGCACCGCCGTCATAAGAGACGGTAGGATCATGTAGAGCAACCAGCTGCTGGGCCAAGTCCAATCACGGCATTTTCTGGTTTTGGTCATTTTCTTGGCGCCCAACAAGCGGTAAGGGACGCAGTAATCTCGTGGAAACATGAGCATACAGACAGCCGAGCCCCAAAGCCTGATCGAGCCAAAGTACTATCATAGGGACTCTCGGCCATCAGACTCGCTCGCATCATTCAGGAACACAGTCCGATCGTCGATATTTGACGTATACTAATCCCATCTAATCCCCATGACTCGGCTGGCGCAAATGTCGAGCAAAGCATCGATCACTATCGATCTGAGCCAGGTCCTTCCATTCGAAGCTAGTCTCGAGCCTCTATTCAGCTCATACCGGCCCTGATAAGCACTTCATTGGAGCTGATCCGGTCGTCAGAATTCCAGCATTCCGTGGAGAACAGAGCAAGTCGCTGCATCAGCTCCAGGAGACCAATGAGAGCAGCAATGCGATACAGCTACAGTCGAGAGCAAGTGAGGCAATCTTCATTGGCGATGGTCGAAGGCGGACCTATGCAGAGGACGTTCAAATCATACATATGGCGTCGATCCACGCGTTGAGGTGGCTTGGAAGATTGATCCTACTGTCTGCTGTTCGCCTCTAGATTCCGTTGTCAAAGACAGAGGCGTTTTCTTGCTTATCTATACCTGCAGGGCGGAGTACAACTATCTCTGTAATGCTGATTGATGATGAGGGGTCAATACGCAGATCGCTTTGACGGTCCATAAAGTTCACACTTTCCACCTCGGTCTAACCGGTGTCTTCGCAGTCTCGTACAATAATTGTCTCAACATAACTCGTAGCTGAAGCCGCTATTATAGCTGCTGAGAAGCAAATCGTCTTGTCCTGTCGCGACTGAGCACATGACTATAGATGAGTTGAGCAGCGTCTGCAGACTATAAGCCTGCATGCAGCCTGCTAACTGGAATAGGCAGGTTGATCATGCAGATCATATTGAGTTCCCACATAACAAACCCATTCTTGACGTCTAGTACCAACTCATCACGGTGGCCTCGGGTGGCATGGTGTGGTGCTACCATGCAATGCCCACAATCCTGCAGGTATGTTGCTAAGACTCTCACATCCCTCTTCGACTCCTGAAGCGATTCGAAGAAGTGTCTTGCATGCTCTAGTATCCATAACAATAGATGATCTTGGCGCGATGAAGCTTACTATACCCTTGATAGTGTCATTGGCTGTGCTCTCATGGGCGAGAGCTGTTCCAGAGACTCATGCTGTGCACGAGCGCAGAGAAAGCACTCCGACGAGATGGACAAAGCTTGGCCGTGTGCCGTCTCAGGTCTCCCTGACGATGCGGGTAGGCTTGGCTCAAAGCAATCTAGACAATGCCCATGAGTACCTCATGGATGTTTCGCATCCGTAAGTTCGCCCGATGGGTAAAGTCAAGAGAGACTGAGCATTGTTTAGGGAGTCCCCTAATTATGGAAAGCTGTGGACGTCTGAGCAGGTCATTGAGGCATTCAAGCCAAGCGACGATGCGATCGAGGCTGTACACCGGTGGCTCGTTGACTCTGGCATCAGCAAGCCTAGCTTGTCCCAGAACAAAGCATGGTTTGCGTTCGACGCCACAGCAGAGCAGGCTGAGGCCTTGCTGCATGCCGAGTACCATGAGTATCAGGTCAGAGTCGAGCCTGCTCACGTCAGCATTGCTTATTAACGCCATGGTAGGACTTGAGAACAGGCGGCGTCATGCCAGCCTGTGAGCGCTATCATATCCCACGGCGCATTCAAAAGCACATCGACTACATCACGCCAGGTATCAGACTCCTAGCCCCGTTCGAAGGCACGAAACCAGAGCACGGCACCCTTTCGAAACGCCAGTGGCCATCCGGCGGCGAACGCTGGGGCAGCGGATGGCCAGGCCAAGGCCGACCCGGGTCTACTTGGCCGAAACACCACCCAGCACTTCAGCCGCCTCCCATTAACCACTCAGACTTGAGCCAATGCGACGTAGCAATCACACCAGCTTGCGTCGCTGCATTATACGACATTCCACCAGCGACCAAAGCAGCTCCTGGCAACAGCATGGGTATCTTCGAAGCCGAGCTCCAGTTCTGGGACCAATACGACTTGGACTCCTTCTTCTGGAACATCACCGGCGGCCGGATTCCAAACGGCACACATCCGATCGACAACGACATCGATGGTGGCGTCGCGATGACGACCAACGTCTCAGCTGCTGGTGGCGAAGCAATGTTGGACCTTGAGCTGTCCTATCCGATCGTATATCCGCAGACAATCACAGTCTGGAACGTCGATGACCTGAAGTACCAGACCTGGGCCAATGATACTTACACCTGGGGATTCAATACTCTGCTCGACGCGATTGATGGAAGCTACTGCACTTATTCTGCTTACGGCGAGACGGGCGATCTCGAAGGCGTCGATCCGACATATCCGGACCCGGGGCCAGAAGGCTACAACGGCACTCTCCAATGCGGCGTATTCAAGTCCACAAACGTGATCTCCCTCTCCTACGGAGGCCAGGAATTTGACGTCCCGATCGCCTACCAAAAGCGTCAATGCAACGAGTACCTCAAGCTCGGCCTGCAGGGAGTCTCCTTCATCTTCGCCTCCGGCGATGCGGGTGTGGGAGACTACCCTAAACCGGACGGCACGGGGTGTCTCGGGCCCGACAACAACATCTTCAACCCGACCTGGCCTGTGAATTGTCCGTACGTGACTGCAGTCGGCGCCACAAAAGTATATCCAGGCCACACGGTCTTCGAGCCAGAAAGCGCAGTCTTCGATCCGGCAGGCAGTCCATACTCCGTCAACTACAGCTCGGGCGGCGGTTTCTCCAATATCTTTGCTCCGGCAGACTACCAGAAGGCGGCAATCGATACCTTCTTTGCTGAGCACAACCCGCAGTATCCAAGCTATAGCCAGTTGGCAGCGGAACCTTCGGACCCATATGTCGAGGCGAATGTTACAGCGTTGTCGGGAAGCACAGGAGGTATCTATAACCGTATTGGAAGAGGTTACCCCGACGTTGCAGCCAATGGCGATAATATCGCGACCTACGATCAAGGTGTCTATGGCCTGAGCGGTGGAACATCGGCTTCAACTCCCATCTTTGGTAGTATCATCAACCGAATCAACGAGGAGAGAATTGCTGTCGGGAAGAGTCCAGTAGGCTTCCTGAACCCTACGTTGTATGTTGAAAAGGCTGAAGCACGAGATGCAAAAGTGATGAAGGCTGACGCAGCAATAGGTATGCGCATCCCGAAGTGCTGAACGACATAACGAATGGTACAAACCCGAACTGTGGCACTGTTGGTTTCTCTGCGGTGAAAGGATGGGATCCAGTGACTGGCTTAGGCACACCGAATTATCCCAAGTTGCTGGAGTTGTTCTTGAGCTTGCCATGAGAGCAGAGGGAGGCAGGCGTTGTGTACAGCGATTGGCAAAGTCGCCATTCTTGCGGATCCGGGCAGCGTTTTTCGTATGAGATTTCTGCGATGGAACAGCCGACCCTCGCGGCCGCTTGAGGCCAAACTTTTCAAGGCCCAGAGATTGCGAAATAGAAGGATCCTGATGGATTCGCGACGGTCGTAACGAGCAGGCACCACCAGTCCAAGCGAGGCGGGTGAGGTACAGTCTCCATTGTTTTCGTTCTTATACCTATCAATGATCGAAAGTGCCTTCAAATCGAATGCCAGATCCAGTAGATCACAGGGTTATCGTGAAATTGTCTTTGGGCTAGGGTCTTATTAGTATCGACTTAGCCCATCTGCCACACAAACGAGAGATAGAGATCGGGACGACTACGCTGCAGTGGAGCATAGCCTACTCTGTAGCCTCAGCAACCATGAGCTGATTCTCCGCGTCTCGTCATCCCCAGACGAGTTGACCATATGTCAATCATAGACTGTTGATGTTGCAGGAGCGCTGTGGAGGCGGATGGTCAACTCGGCATCGGCGAAACTTGCCTGCGGAAGTTCCACGGTTCTCCCGTTCCGCCATGATCGAGGATCTAGAGTATACTAAACACCTTTTAGTGCGGATGCATACCCCCCTTACATCCACTATTTCATCCACTATTGCATCTAGTAGTATCTGCTTATTAGTCTTTCGAGCTTATCCGACCTTACTATCTAGTCGCATCTTATCTATACGCGCTACATACTACTATATTTATCTATTTAGAGCTGCTAAGATAGCTTAATCTACTTCTAGCTTACTAGTAGAGTTTGTCTAATTTATATAGAATAGCTAGTAGCTTATTAATAATAGTACTAGCGCTACTCTAGCGCTAGCTAAAGGTTCTTATCTAGCTAAAGTTAAGATAACTAATTTAGACTATATACTACTATATTAACAACTAACTAGTAGATTATACGTACCTTAGTATGCATAACCTAAACAGGTAAGCATTAGTAGCTTCTTTAGATAAGTATGCAATAAGAAAGAAGTACTAAGTAGTTCTAATAAATAATAAGAGTTTAATAATAGTTAATTCTAATTAGTTAATTACTAACATAAGTTAAATATAGTCTAAACAAGTTTATTCTGCGTTCCTATATATAAGAAGAAGACACCTTCTCTTAGTATTTAACTATTCAACTATTTAACTAGTTAGTTAGTTAAATAGTTACTAAGTATAGTTATATATTTAACTACTAAGTTCTTTCTTTAGTTAGGCACATATTTCTTTATATAATATGTTAAGTCCCTTAGTATAGTATAATTAGTGCTGTCTATTTTATAACTATAACTTGCATACTTACTTATAAGCTTCCTATACTCTCCTTAATTTATAATACTACTCTCTCTTCTAGCAAGTTTATTCTAAACTCTTTCTAGTACATCTTTATAGCCTAATATAGTTACTACTCTACTAACTTGTTAAGAGCGCTATAACTACTAGTCGCAACTTATTAAAGTAGAAGAGAAAAAGATACTATTACTATATTTAGCTTATTAGAATATAGCTTCTTTAAAGAATAGATCTAAGCCTTATTACGTTATAGACATTTAATATAGAAGTTGCTCTTAGTATATCTTCTAGAGCTATAGTAGTTGCAATATTTTAGTAATCTAGACTAAATAGAAATAGTTATATAGCTAGCGCAAATAGCTAAGATAAAAACTAGAAATAGTAGAAGAGAAAGTAATATAGGCTATAGCTTATATTTACTATCTTTATAAGTAGCTTTAAGTTATAGAGGAGAAGAAGAAGAAGGCTATAAGTAAGAAGTTCCTTAATCTATAATAGGATATAGTTCTATCTATTTCTACTAAGACTCTACTAGAGTTTCTTCTCTATAAGAAAGAGAGGCCTTTATTATAAGATAATGTCTTCTAGTTACCTCTTAGCAACTAGTTAGACTTGTCTCTTATTCTAGAAGATCTATTTTAGAATCTTTCTCTTACTACTACTAAGAGTATAGTTATTATAGTAGCTAGTAGTTATATTATATAAGAAAATTTATAATATAGGCTTACTATCTATTATTAGATTTCTTTTAGGCTTTTCTAGAAATTATATATTTATAAGTTTCTTCTATCTGTTATAGCATAGAAATAAGCTATATAAGTTATAATATATTTCTTATTTCTAGGCTATATCTTTTATTTTATCTAATATTCTCTAGGTCTAGATTTAATTCTCTTTTTAGAATTCTTAGATCTTTTCTTAGTAGTTAGTTATATAGCTTTTTAGTTCTTAGGCATTTTCTGAATCTAGATACTCTTTCTATCTAACTAGGTACTAATTATTTTTATAGTCTAGGACCTTTTTAACTTTATGTTTATTTTCTTTCTAACTCTTATAATAAAATGTATCCTATAAGAGTATATTAGACTCTGCTAGTTCTAGAAGTAATATATAGAATATAGAGTGTATTTTCGCGTCTAGTAGAAGTACTAGCCTATAGTTTATAGATTCTTATACTTTCTTAATTAAGAATAGTCTAATCTTCTTATAGTCTAGTTTCTTTATTAGTTGTTATGTTTTTAGGTTTTAAGTGTTAAGATACATCTTATCTCTCTCTTTTAGCTAAGGTACTATTCTTAATCTCTAGCTTTTAAGCCTTCTCTAATTTTAATAGATTAGCTTTCTTGCTTTATTATATAACTATTAGAGATTACTCGCCTAGAGTATTATAGCCTAAGTAGCCTTATAGTAGTATTTAGGTCTAAAGATATTAGAATCCTTTCTAAAATTTAGAAAGAATAGTATTCTGCCTATTATTATAGAGTCTATATTATTAATTACTAACTAGGCTATTAGTAGTAGAGCTATCTAGTTGTTTATTGCTTTATTAATATAGTATTATAGATATATCTTAAATGTCTAATTTGCTCTTTCTATTTACTTATCTATTTATAGGTAAAATGCTATTAATAACTTCTACTTTATTCCTAGAAGTATAAGAAGTATCTTCTAGTATTATAATATAAAGAGCTTATCTCTATCTATAATATACGTTTTTTGCGTTCTATAGTATCTAATTAGCTAATCTAGCACTAGATATGCAAGTTATTCTACTATTATTAACTTGTTATATAATATAAAGTATGTATACTTTATAAGTATATTCATAATATTAAGTATTAAATTATATTAGTGTTCTATAACTAGGTCTTTTAATCTTAGCAACTTTATAATAAAGTCTATTATAACCTTATTCTATAGTTATTCTAGTGCTTCTATAAACTAAATATTTCTATAAGGCGTAAATTAGTCTGCCTTATTTCTCTAGTAATATATATACTTCTTAATATAGTTATGTACCTATTATTATATCTATAGAAACTTAAAGTGCCTTTATATTAAGTATACTATCTTTGTAATTCCTAGATGTTCTTATATTAGTTTATTATAGTATCTTTATATATAGTTCTTAATACTTACTTCTAGTACTTAGAATTTCTCTTTACTAACTAGAAATTCCTTCTTTTTATTATTTAGAATCCTATTTATAAATTAACTAGAGGACAGAAGTACTCAAATTTAATTAATATGCATATAAACATATTATAGACCCTATATATTAATAGTAGACAATAGTAGATAAGCGGAAGAAACTATATAAGATATGTTTCTTAGCGAATAGTAGTCTTTAATAACAAAGCGCAAACTAGATAGATACTAGAGAGAGTCTACTAGATTATAAAGATATTATAGTATATAGTGAAATTATAGTACCTAGAATCCTAGAAGAGTATAAGGAGTTTACGCCTCTCTTTAAAGAAGAAATAAGATTAGTAGCCTTACTAAAACATTAGGCGTAGGACTATAAGATCTAACTTTAGCCTAGAAAAGTACTACCCTTTAGACTACTCTATACTAAGTTAGGCAAAGAACTAAGAGCTAAATAAGAATAAATAAAGGAAAACTAAGCAAAAGAATATATCTGCAAATTAGAATCCTTAGTAGTATTACTAATAATGTTTATACTAAAGAGGAATAGCGAACTATAATACGTACAGAATTATTAGAAGCTTAATAACATTATAATAAAGAACTAATACTCTCTACCTAATATTAGAGAACTTTAGGACAGACTTGTAAGAGCTAAGTAGTTTACTATGTTAGATCTTTAAAATAGCTACTACCTTATATAAATAGCTATAGGAGAAGAGTAGAAGATAGTATTTAGGTTATAATACAGACTCTACAAGTTTCTAGTTATGCTATTTAGGTTAACAAACATACTAGCAAGTTTTTAAGACATAATAAACAATACTCTATAAGAGTACCTTAATAACTTTATAATAGTATACCTAGATAACATTCTGGTTTATATAAACAGAACGCTATAACAACATATTAAGTATATATAAAAGGTTCTTAGAAAACTACAAGAACAAAGCTTATATATTAACCTAAAAAAAATGCAAGTTCTATAAAAAGAAAGTTAAGTTCCTAGGATTTGTTATAAGTATAGAAGGATTAAGAGTTAACTCTAACAAGATTAAAGTAGTATAAGAATAGCTATAGCTAAAATGCGTTAAAGACGTCTAGGCATTCTTAGAACTTATAAACTACAACTAAAAGTTTATTAAGAATTATTTAACAATCTTAATAATACTTACAAACCTTATAAAGAAGGACATAACATTTAGATAGAAGAAAAAACATTAAGAGGCCTTTTAAAAGCTAAAAGACGCTATAACAGAATGCTTTATACTTACTATATTTAACATAAATAAACTAATATAAATTGAAATAGATGCATCTAATCTAGCTATTAGAGCATGCCTTACCTAAGAGAGTAATAGAGCACGTAAACCTATTACCTACTATTCTTAAAAGATAACACTAGCTAAACAAAACTATAACATCTATAATAAGGAGCTACTTTTAATTATATTAGTATTACGACACTAGAGAGTATACTATAAAGAAGTACTAGGACTTATAATATACTTAGACTATAAGAACCTTCTATATTTTACAACTATAAAGGACCTTATATAAAGACAAGTTAGGTAGGCAGAACTTCTTAGCTAGTATAAGTTCAAAATTAAGTACACTCTAGGAAAGAATAATAGAAGAGCTAACGCCTTATTATAAAGGAGCGACTATATAGAAACAAAGGATAAGTTTAAGCACTAAGTATTAAAAGTTAATAATAATAGGAGCCTAAGCGCTAACGTTAGAGAATTTAATAAGATAATTAGAATTCTAAATAATAAGGACAAGGAATTTCTAGTAAGCAAAGAGAAATTCTAAGTACTAGAAGCAGGCGTTAAGAACTATATATAAAGGTATTATAACAAACTAATGCGAGGACATCTAGGAATTGCAAAGATAATACACTTAATTTTAAGGCATTTCAA
>ML995822.1:310393-385497 GCA_010093825.1 Teratosphaeria nubilosa
AATCTTAATAGTACTTACAAACCTTATAAAGAAGGACATAACATTTAGATAGGAGAAACAATATTAAGAGGCCTTTTAAAGGCTAAAAGACGCTATAACAGAATACTCTATACTTACTATATTTAATATAAACAAGCTAATACAAATTGAAATAGATACATCTAATCTAGCTATTAGAGTATGCCTTACCTAGGAGAGTAATAGAGCATGCAAACCTATTGCCTACTATTCTTAAAAGATAACACTAGCTAAATAAAACTATAACATCTATAATAAGGAACTACTTTTAATTATGTTAGTATTATAATATTAGAGAGTATACTACGAAGGAGCACTAGGGCTTGTAATATACTTAGATTACAAGAACCTTATATATTTTATAACTATAAAGGACCTTACCTAAAGACAAGTTAGGTAGGCAGAACTTCTTAGCTAGTATAAGTTTAAAATTAAGTACACTCTAGGAAAGGACAATAGAAGGGCTAATGCCTTATTATAAAGAAGCGACTATATAGAAACAAAAGACAAGTTTAAGCATTAAGTGTTAAAAATTAATAATAATAGGAGCCTAAGCGCTAACATTAGAGAATTTAATAAGATAATTAGAATTCTAAATAACAAAGAAGAGGAATTCCTAGTAAGCAAAGGAAAATTCCTAGTGCTAGAAGCAGGTATTAAGAACTGCATAAGAAGGCACTATAACAAACTAATATAAGGACATCTAGGGATTGCAAAGATAGTACGCTTAATATAAAGATATTTCAAATTCCTACAGATATAGTAATAGGTACACAACTATATTAAAAAGTGTGTATACTACTAGAAGAATAAGGCAGAACAACATGCGCCTTATAGAGAAATTCAGCTTAGAGAAGCACCTAAACAACTATAGGATAAAGTTATAATAGACTTTATTATAAAGTTGCTAAAATTAAAGGATCTAGTTATAGGACACGCCTATAATATAATACTTAACATTATTAACAGACTTACAAAATACGCATACTTTATACTATATAATAAGTTAATAATAGTAGAGTAACTAGCGGACCTAGTACTTAATAGGCTAATTAGATACTATAGAACATAGAAAACACATATTACTAATAGAGATAAGCTCTTTATATTATAATATTAGAAGACACTCCTTATACTTCTAGAGACTAAGTAGAAGTTATTAATAGCGTTTTATCTATAAATAGATAGGCAGACTAAAAGAACAAATTAGATACTTAAAACATACCTATAATACTATGTTAATAAGGTAATAAACAACTAGGTAGCTCTACTACCTATAGCCTAGTTAGTAATTAATAATATAGACTCTATAATAATAGGCAGATTACTATTCTTTCTGAATTTTAGAAAGGATCCTAATATTTTTAGACCTAAATACTACTATAAGGCTGCTTAGGCTATAATAGTCTAGGCGAGTAATCTCTAATAATTGCATAAAGAAGCAAGGAGAATAATCTAGAGGGATTAGGAAAGGCTTAAAGGCTAGGAATTTAGAATAGTGCCTTAGCTAAAGAGAGAGGATAAGGTATATCTTAATACTAAAAATCTGAAAACATAACAACTATTAAAGAAACTAGACTATAAAAATGTTAGACTATTCTTAATTAAGGAGGCATAAGGACCTATAAACTATAGGCTAGCACTTCTACTAGATGCAAAAATACACCCTATATTCTATATATTACTTCTAGAACTAGCAGATCCTAATACACTCTTATAGGACACATTTTATTATAAGTCTTAAGAAGAAACTAAACATAAAGTCAAAAAGATCCTAGGATATAAAAATAATTAGTACCTAGTTAAATAGAAAGAATATCTAGATTTAGAAAATACCTAGGAACTAAAAAGTTATATAACTAACTACTAGGAAAGAATCCAGGAATTCTAAGAAAAGAATTAAACCTAGGCCTAGATAATATTAGAAAAATAAAAGCATAGCTAGGAAATAAGAAACATATTATAACTTGTATATCTTATTTCCTTACTATAATAAAGAAGAAAAACTTATAAATATATGCTTCCTAAGCAGGACTTAAGGAGTTCCTAACGTCTACGCTACTAGTAGAGTAGTTAGGAATCTCCTAAAACTTAGACAGAATATTATTAAAAGCACCCTATATCTTAGAAAGAAAGGAGAGGCTATTAGCCTAGGTAGATAATATAAGCATCTTAGTGTTCTCTTCTATCTCTAACTTCTTAATACCGCGGACCTCTATTATAATAGTATTATTAGTGTAATAGTCTAGAAGGTCTATTTGCTAATATAACTACTCCTTCTAAGCGTAGGCTATCTAATAGGTAGTAAGAGCTTTCTTAAGCGCCTTATCTGCAGCCTCTTACTCTTTTATAGTATTAGTAATCTTCTCTTATAACTACTCCTTCTTCTTAAGAAGGTAGTCAAATTTGAATTTTAATACCTAAAGGTTATAGCGCTAACTATAACGCACATATTTGTTATATTTTCTAGAATAGATATGTATCTTATATAGCTAATTATATTTAGTATAGGTTAAATAAGAACATATAGTTAAGGAACTAAAGGTATCTAGGTAGTTAGCAAGTTAATAATAATAAAGGGTGCTAGTCTCCTAGAGCATAGTAAGCTATATTTAGTAAGACTAAAGATAAAGGAACATTAACTATATAATATAGTTTAGGACAAACTAAGCTAGAAGAGGGATAGTGTTATAAATTAAGACTCTTATACTATAATTAGATATACTAAGAGGAGAGACTCTAGTAGAGACTAGATAAGAGTTACATGTTAAGACTAATTACTCTGCATACTAATTACTAATTAGTACTAAGCAGACTAATTACTCTGCATACTAATTACTCTATATACTAATTACTAATTAGTACTAAGCAAACTGATTACTAAGCAGACTAATTACTATGTAGCTTAGAGTTGTATATAGGAACGCAGGATAGACTTGTTTAGACTATATTTAACTTATGTTAGCAATTAACTAATTAGAATTAACTATTATTAAACTCTTATTATTTATTAGAACTAATTAGTACTTTCACCTCTTTACATACTTATCTAAAGAATACTACCTATGCTAACCTCTTAGGGTTAACTATATACATACCTAGGTGTTTAGTACGTATTACTCTACTAGTTAGTTGTTAACATATAGCTTCTAAAACTACTATAAAAGAGTAATATCTATATATAGAGAAAATTCTACTTATTTCTATTATTCTCTATTATGCTCTCTACTACATAATATAGAGTAGAGTACTAAGAGCACCTTATATACTTAAGCTTCTATTAGCGCCTTAGTATAGTAACTAGCCAAGTAGTTCTTAGAATAGTTTCTAATACTATTCTCTCTTTAGCTAAGCTTGTTCTTAAGCTTTATTATAAGCTAGTTCTCTAGCTATTATAGTTATTCTAACTCTCTTTTATTATATCTTACAAACAAAATAGTAATACTTACTATATTAAATAAGCTAACTAAATTAATTCTCTTAGGAAAATTATGCCTCTTGCCTATTTCTACTATAAGAATAATAGCTTAACTTATTATATTTATATTAGCTCTAGCTGTACTATAGACAAGCTAGTCACACTCGAATAGCGAGAGGAAACTGAGGTCCGAACACTAATCCAATAGATTAACGAAATCCATCGATAGGGCTTGTCCACGCACTTCGACTCGTGCCAGAGAGACGTGAAGGTCGTGCTACAGCATGAAGATATCGACATCTCTACGCTTGGTATTCAAGATGAATGCAGATGAAGTTCTCCAATCGCATGTCCTGTGCTCCTTTCTTTGCGCTGTCATCACTCTCTTTCCTGAAACTCCTCCGATGTCTAACCTAGATGAAGCAGGATACGCCAAAGCATCCCTGAATACCACATTTGAAGAGTTCGAGTCGGCACTTCGTCATGACTGGTAGAACCATGCCGTGAACGACAGACAAAGTAGCGTGGAGCCCGCTCCGCCGCCAATTGGGCCAACAAGCCGGACGTCTTTGAGCATCTCAACCGCATCAGGTTTGCTTGTGGACCAACAATCTTTCTCGCGTGGCTGTCTCCGACGCTGTGCATTGACAAGGTCATGGCGTGCCGCAAGTCAAGAAACGCTTCACTTCACAACACAACCTACCAACACGAATCCGCCGCGTGCTACCTCCTCCAACCCTTACACCGACCGTCTCGAGATCTTTCTTGCCATGGCACTGGCTACGACCTCTCCAATTCCTGCTCCGCTATGGCATGCGGTCTTTGTCGGAGAAGCTCGCGAATTCCTGGTCTCCTCTCAGACCGCTACTAGCGCGAGGGACAGGATCTGTGCGAAGAGCCTGGAAGAAGACGTCGATGCGCTTGGTAGGGAAGTTAGCAATCTGGATTGCAGTCTGCACGAGGTGCTGGCTTAGATTGAGGCTGTCATACAGTAGCACACCACACTGCGTCGGAACCTTCCTCCAGCACCTGCCGGGGTTCGCGAGACCTTGGACACTCCTGTAGCTGAGGCGGTCCCGCCAGCTGCTTGACGATCGGCTTCACCTTCGTTGGACTCTTCTAGCGAGACTCTTGCCACGCCCGCTAGGCTTTTCATACGCTCGCCTAAAGCACGGCTTCGCGGGGTTTGTTGAGCTGGTGGAGGAGGATCTCGTTGTTATTAAGGACGGCGATAGGACTAGGTATTTGACAGAAGGGAGAGAGCAGGGTTATGAAGGGATTTCTGGCGTGGCGGCAATGTCTGCCGTGGTTATTGCGTGGGTAGTGGTTAGGAGCGGGAGAGAGTTCGGAGACGGAGATGAAGGTGATGACTATAGTATTGGGTCGCCAGGGTTCAATGTGGGCATAAGCAAGACTGCATTTCTCATCCACAACAGCACTGGTAACATAAACCTCGGCGCTGATCAGAGCAATCTGACTGATCAAGATCCGGAGCAGATCTACCATCCTGTATGATACTCAACGCTCCCACTATCCACAATGCTACTAGATCGAGTGAGGAAAGTGATCCTCATCACTCCCACTAACAAGAATACTACTTCTTAGACCGAAGGCTAGAGTCATCCTCCATCGGAACGTTAATCTTTCAGAAGCCTAGCTACTATCATGCCCAAGCTGAGGAGTAAGAGATAGATCATTCTGCGGCTATAACGAATCCTCTGTAGCAGCAGTGGACAGCGCTTATCTATACTAGGATGACGTTCGTGGAGTAGCTTTTGGGTTGCTCTGGCGCTCGGAGTAGAAGATCGGGCAGTCGATTTTTGGCCAGAGTGCATCAAATCATATGAGCAGATAGTATATGCTGTTACATAGCGTTGACGAGGGCGAGATCGGCGAAAGTGCTCAGCCACATCAGGACTCGTATCGCCGGGCAGAACAATGCTAGCGAGGCTTGGGTTGGCAAGATGCGAGGAAATGCTATCAAAGTCATAGAGGTTCAGCTCCTCCATCTGCAAATGTAGGTCCTTATGTGTTCTAGACCAAGCAACAACAGGCTTTTTTAGACGTCTCGCGTTGATCCGCCGCAATGTTGACAGACTGTACAGAGTTGCCAATGCCGAGTGGCAATGGCTAGAATTCAATTCGGCAGATTGATCAACGTAGATAGGTTGACACCGGGTTCGGACGGAGAGGACAACAGAAGCACTTCCAAGGGCCAATTGCTACGACTGCCACCCAGGTACATCAGAACAAGCAACGTGGTGCTATTAGCGGCCCGTGAGAGGGCTTGCCATCAAGACTTCTTGAGCACCATAAGGAATTGAAAGATTGCCCTGCTGGAAAAATCCACTGATCCGCGTTTCTTTCTATTCCCTCTGTGCTTGGCCTTGTATATCCTAGCCTCTTGGACCCCGATATTCTAGATCAACATCTCTCTGTACTTTTGCTCTTCCTGAGCAAGTAATCAGCTTGCAACCAACGTCCCAACCTACACTGTCGCATATTTCCGTCATCTCGAGAATCTGGTGGTCACGAAAGGATATGTTTAACCGGAGCGCAACGAAGTCAACCGGAGCGGAGTACACGGGTTGCCGTGGTGTGAAGGACAATCGACCTTGTCGATTTCGTTGAGCAGGAAGACCGGGATCGCATCGCCGATCTGGTTTAGGCCTTTAATAATAAAGCCAGACATAGTGACAACATACGTGCTTCTCCAGCCTTTCACCCTCGTCACGTACAACACCGAGCGAAACGCGGTCGAATCGCCTGCTAAGAGCTGACGCCACTGACATTGCGAGTGACGTTTGTCCAGTACCTGGCGGGCGGACTAGCAACAGGACAGGTGAGTTTTCAACCACCTTCTTATGCATCGGCCCTGTCAGGCCCTCCAAACTGGATGAGCCTTGGGCGTTAGTAGTAGTAGGTATCGATAGAGCCTCCGCATGATTGGCAAATAAGAATCGCTCACTGCTACTTCATAGTTTGATGAACGTGGGGATCGTGTCAGCGGAATTTCTAGCCACGATGTCAGGGGCAACATCGACGTTCTTGCTAGTATGCTGAGATGTGTGGACCGCCGGCTCAGTCCGGCGAACGACGGATACGTGTGCCAAGGATGTACCAATAGCAATTTCATCCTGAACGCTTCTTTGTGCTAATCGCGGCAGTGATGCAATAGACGACCATTTCTGCAGCTCTAGTGTGCTGTTTGTGCTTCCTGTTGGCTGCAGAGATGGCTCGCTCAGTGTCGCAAAGATTCAGAGAGCCTCTTGTTCAGGATGGGAAGCCTCGACAGCCTTGGGATGCTAGTAGGCTTGTGAGGTGTGGATGCGGTTGATCTCATGTTGTGAAAATGGGTGACAAGTGCAGACACCCCTACAAGATCAACGAGTTCGACTATTCACTTACCAGCCTCGAATCATACGCGCGGGATACACTACAACTTCCTAATAGGCACCACTGGAGCATTCTCTGGAAGCATCCAGCCGAGTTGAGTGCTGTCAGACCTGCACCTATTCTTGAGACTTTCTTGTTGCATAAACCATTTGTCCTGTACAGTAGATATCTTCGTGCTCGCAGCAACGTCTTTGCCCAAACGGATATGTCCGTTCGGTACTCGCCCATCCAAGGGAATACGTACGAGGAATACCGCAAGGCCCGCAGCTGCACGCTCTGCCTCAACCAATTCCATCACTATAGGAGCTGCTTTGCCCCCTGACCATTGGGCAAACCCATCCACTCTTCCGCAAATTTGGCGACATTTGCAACTTGCCCGCCTAAGCGCCTCCGACCACTGTGTTTGGTGTCACCCAGTAACGGAGGCCCTACCAACCCTCTCCATCCCGTTAGACCGGCTCGAGCCCGCTGCACCTTTTCAACCGCCTGTCCGATCTCTTTCAGCAACGCGCTCGTCTGCAGAGCATCAATGCGTTGTCTTAGGCCAGAAGGCTCGTGTCCCCGAGTCCAGCTACACACGGCTTCCACGTACTCTTTCAACCGATTGATCCAGGCGGTTAGTATATTGCGGCTTGTCTGCAGCCAGGGCGCTTGCCGCAATTCCGTAGTGAAGCTCCTCAGGAGTCGGTTGCATGCTTGGCCAAGCTGTTGGACCAATAAGACTACTGCTGCGGTATGATTGCCCGCCTCAGCTAGTACATTAGCAATATGACGATGATGACGGTGCAGAGAGACAGGAAACGGCTCCGGCAGGCAGTTGTTGAGATGCGAATACTAGGGCGGAGTGATGACTTTAAACGCAATGTACACGCGGCTCACTCAGCCTCCTGAATGAGCAGCAGCTTGCGGACTGCCTCGCCTTCCAAACTGGTGTTCAGAGCGAACTGGTGCTGTCGACAGAATAAGCACGTCAGTGTTTTGTGGAACTAGAAACGTAAGGATGAGACGCCTACCAGTACGGGCTTAAGCTTGCCAATCTCCTTCTGAACATCGACGAACAGATTTGTTCAGGGCCATAGGTGGCTATCGCTCAGCTGTTAAGCTTTTCCAGAGGTCAACAAGCTTGTAACGGACGGGTCGGGGCAATTTGTAATGACAGGACAGGTCGTTCTTGACCCCATCCTTTGTTAGAGTCTAGATCATGCAAGTATGCATTAGCACTGCACACGGCCCGTCGTCTCTGCTTTGAAACTTACCGTCGACCGTCGAAGAAAGCTGAAGGTACGTCTCCCAGAAGTTCGAACCTTCGTCTCCGCCAAGCTGACAATTTAGCCAGAATGTCGCACATGGAGCAAAGACTGCGCGATGAAACTCGTACACGCCGTCCTCCACCTTTCGGCCAAAGCCCAACACCTGTCCGAGGATGCTGTCACAGCTGACATCCGATGCCGAGCTCGTGACATCGTCAGCGTTCCAGTCAGCGACAAGGGCTGGGTCAATGCAGCGGACAGCCATCATCAGAAGGAATGGAAGGAACAGGCCAGAGAGAGTTGGCACTAGTCCAAGCACCCACTTCATGCATGAGTATATGGTGACTTGGGCAGATGAGGAGCTTCTTTTGGCTATGGGCGGAGAATGACTATTTGACACCCCGGGGCCACGATCGAGATTCTCGTCTTCGTTTCCAACCATATCGTATCCCGCGTGGTTTTCCGAGTCTTACTCATCACCAGAATTGTGTTCAGCTCTAGAGCTATGGGCGATGCCGCTGTCTTCATTCATTTCAAGCCTAGATCGGCCAGGAATAGTCGCGACCTGCTGCCGAGCTGGACTGACAGTTGATGGTTGACGTTCTAAACGCAGTGGGATGGACGCATAGTTGTTGACCCGTACATCACCGAAATTGACACGACGGCTGCGCTTTGATTCCACTAGTCGGCGTGAGGTAGACGGAGCGTGAGCGTAACATGCTCCGTGGACCAGAACTAACATTTGATGGCTGTAGATGCTCCGTAGCGGGAGCTAAGAGTGAACTCACGGAGAGCACTCCGGAAAACCCAACCAAGTGTCGCGCTTGATCAGTACTGCTGCTCGTTTTGGACAGGCGCTGCAATGTTGGATTGGTCAGTGGGTGCTCCTAAGTACTGGCTGTCATGGTCGACGTGGTATGGGAAGGCTGTGGTGACAGAGTCGAGTACCGCTCTTGATCAGCATTACCTGTCTTCCTTATTCCACTTGCGAAGACGAGTTGGTCGTTTGTCGCGCCGGAGTTGACAGGATCGAAGCTTGGCAAGGTCTTTGGGGGGAACGATCATCATTGTGGACTTTAACGGTAATACTGCCTGTTCTCGAAGACAGCGTTTGCGACGATGAAGATAACATCGGAGAAGGCGTTCAGAAAGACCGATCGAAGTACTGGTCTTGACCAACATGGCCGCTGCTTCTGGACGATAGCATTTGTGATGATGCGACAGTCAGAGACATAGTTGGTGAAGACGTTTGACCAGCTTCCTGATACGTCCCGGCTAGTGCAAATGACCTTGACCCGGCGCAATAAACCTAATCCACCTACGTCGGCGAGCGGGACGACCTCTCGCAATGTCCTTCGCCTGGTGCTCTGAGATCTCCAACGTGCATTTCAACATAGTATCTTGCGACATCCTCCGCTCCTCGCCTGATCTCATCCTCTGATATTGCTCGCGAGGTCGGGGCAGATTCCGATCATGCATAATGGCTGCTGTCGTCGGCAGAGACATGAAAGAAGAATTGGGAGTGGGGGCGAGAGAAGCAAGAAGCTGGCCAGACTCTTCCCTCTCCCTCCTCCTTCTCCTGCCGCAGTCGCAGTCATGATTCGGGTTCTGTGTCTGTTCTGTGGAGGAGTGAGGATCTGTGGTCCTTGTGCCGCCGCTGCTCTGCTTCTCCGCTCATCCTTATCCTCATCCTCATCCTCCTCCTCCCTATCCAAGACAGCATTCCAGTGGCACTTTCCTACTAGTAGAGCGCCTCCATCTCGCCGCCGCATCCAATTTTCTTTGAGCTGTAGCGCGCTTCTCAACAGAGCCAGCGTAGAACTCACACCCGAAAGGTCAAAAAGCTGCACGCCCACCTCCACGGCCGACCGAAAGCGTTCTCAGGATCGTGGCTGAAACACGCCTGTCAAGCTGTGCGCGTGGAAGCGGCCGTCAACTGGTGTTACTGCAGCAGGAGTGATCAAGTGCACGATTTCACTGCTATAGTGAGATGCTTATCGTGGGCGCTGACAGCAGCTGTGCTCGGGTCGGAAAGATGAAACCTGAGCAGCCGTATACTTGCGGCAGTTTCTAGTGACGTCTCGGGGCATGAGAGCGAAATTCCTACACCGTATGCATGCCTTGCATTTCCCGAGTCAGCATAGTCAAGTCTTGATTTCTGCTCCTACTCTCGCACCGAATCCAGCACAGCGTCAAAAACGGTCCTTCTCGATGTGTTAGCGGCAGAGAAGTCTCGAATCATCAATGGCTGCCCGTTGTCCTGCTGTAGGAATGAATGAGACATATCTGGATGTGGTGACTATGCGTATTGCCCCGAGCGATATCGCGTCCTCCCTCGAAACTCTTCTTCCCATCCATCATCGTCCTCCCATTCGCTCTCAACGAAACCATGTCCACGTCCCTGCGCGGCTGAAAACCAGACATCGTCCCTCTCACGCAACGTCCGACTTCTCTTTGGAGCGCGCATGCCTTGTGCGGCGTAGAATCGAAGCTCGTCCGGGTCAGTGATCTCTTCCGAGCTTGTGTATGTGTCGTCTTCTTCCTCCGTGTCGTTAATACAGTCGTCGGGCCGTGTGTCTGCGCTGCTGCTGCTCCTTCTCCGCTTGCGCGTCTCTTTCGCCTGTTCCAGACCCGCGACAGCCGAGTCCGGACTATCCTGTACATATCCAGTGCAAATACGCTTCTCGGGTGACGTGCTCTTGGTGCGTGACGCGCTCTTCCTCTTCGGCGACAAGCCGCTCCGTCCGGCACCCTGCCCTCGCACTAGCTCCTCGCATACGCTCCCGGCTTTCCTCTGCTCAATGCCGCCTGCCAGTAACACCGACCGAGTCACGCCCGCCTGGAAGAAGCCGCGCACCAGCGGGAAGATCGACCACGCGAATCGCGCAAACAGAAAGTGCGCTGAGATGCCTCGGAGCGGGCGCAGGCAACGCCCGTGGTATTCTTTGTACAGGCTTGGCGCCTCGGTGGTGAGAACGTGGACAGTCGGTTGGTAGGCGTCGTTCTCGTCTCGCCGAGGAAAGATGGTGAAGTGGCTGCTATCGAATAGGTAATGGATGTCTCTGCGCAGCAGTATAAGGTTGCCATGTTTATTAATGGCCTCCTTGCCAACTCTCAAGGTAGGCGGGTGGTGATTCCACATGGCATTCGCACCAAACCAGTCCACCTCGCCGAGGGGCACCATGTGGGCGCATTCGATGGCGTCGGTCTCGGCGGTAACATAGCAGCGGCTGTCGATGGTGCGGGCGCCAGGAGGAGGTGGTTGACGATTGTCGGTGACGCTGGCGTGAAAAGACTCAGGAATGTGGGCCGGAGGTTGCCATTCGCGAAAGGTCGGGCATACAGCGTAGGGGTTTCGTAGATCGGGCACCGCTGCGAGCGGGGTTGTCGACGGGCCAGCCGCAGCAGTCGGCGGTGGAGACGAGACATGGAAGTAGTAGTCACCGGCGCGGAGGACTTGGTCGCATTCCGTGGCGGCGGACGACTGAGGCTTCCACGCAATGTCCGTGCCGCTCTTGTCTCGCGACAAGAAGCCGTGTTTGTTTCCACTGACGATGGTGCATGCCGTGTAGACGAGTTGCGCATGAACCCCACCAAGCTCTTGCTGCTGGCCTTCGCCGTGGTCGTCGACGGCAGGGAATGAGAGGAGCGTGTTGCCTGCATCGTCGTACCCGGGATGGCGGACGCGGACGACCTGGTTGTGGATCTGGTCCGGCAGAGGGCTCGGTATCTCCTTGGCTGGAAGCGGATGTCGCATGTTGCGCTTCGTATTAGTATTATATTGTCAGACAGCAATGATGGACCGAAGAATGACGGAGTTGTTGACCCTTCGAAATAATCATGCTCGAAGGACCGTTGCCTCGGCGATCGGGACTGCCCAGGGCTCTCCTGGGGAAGCCGCGTGGCCTGTGCTTTCGGCGGCTCCCGGAGCTGCCACCATCTACATGTACATTGCCTCCGGAGGTATCCTCTGGTCGAGCAGCCAATAAGGTAAGATTGGGGCAAGATGCCATGGGACAACATTCTATTGCACAAGACTTATATTCCAAGGAGAAGCTGACCTGTTCTCAATCTGACAACACCGAGCCGTCCTCATCATATGCGACACTCCTGCTACAAGTCCCACCCAGTCGCCGAATTTGCTAGAAATAATGCTCACATTCGCCTCTACAAGTGCCACGGCTACTCCTACGTCGCCTCCGAGGCCTGCAGCTACGACCTGCTCAGGCAAGTAGCGCGCATGCAGACCGAGCGTGGAGCCGCGCGATCCATCATCTGCACCGGCCATATCTGCCTCGATACGACGTATCATTCTCGTCCTGACAATGCATCCGAAACTCCCAGTTCACCTAGTCATGCAATAACATGTGATGGTGCTACCTCGTTGACAGTACTGCCTTGTGACAAAGCAGGCTGGTTGCCGGACTGCCTTGTTGACGTCAAAGACTTTTGACGCGAAAATCCTCCTCAGGTCATGCGACTGGGACATGTAGTATTGGAGGTCAGGATGAGCAATGTAGTACCCTTCACATTGAACGCTGTATGCGTTCTGAGAGCTTCGTTCTAATGGAGCATCCTCTCGACTACTGCTCTAGCGTCAAGCCATCAAAAGATGTCACTGCTTCATGCGATTAGTAAGCCGGACAACCTCGTTCAGACAGGACTTCTGAGTCTTTCTTGAAACTCTGAGGGACAGGTAATTCGATGCTGATGGAAGCTTGAGTTGCTCGCTGTGAATGTCACAGCGTCGTTCGGGAACGTCGCAAGCAGGAAAGAGGTGGCTTTTAATCAATGCAGTCGGGGTCTGCTTGAGCCTGAGGGCCACTACGGTAGAGACGATACGTCAACTGGCCAAAGCAGAAAGGAAAGCGAGCTATTCGTTGTATCGTCAAAGCTGGATGTGATGGCTTGTACCTTAGAGCTGAGACCGATCCGCTGTAGAGTATAGTGAGTAAGGGCGGGAGTTTGCATTGAATGATGCGAGGCTCGCTGCACAATCCTTGGGATAGTCCGTGGGACTACCCGGATTGCGAGGAGTTGCAGACCTGTGAAACCCAGCTCAGCTTTATGCGATGAGCTCAATAAGAGAAAAGTCCAAACAAGAATTGGAGGTGCGGACGACGCGGATGTCTCATCATCATGACTATTATCAGAACCACCATCAAACCTCCATATCATTACAACTATCACCAAAGTCTTTGACACATCCGTCACCAAATCTCCCGATCCCTTGGCAGAGAGTACGGTGAACCTGCTGAATATGCTGCTCTGCAGCAAAGATATGTACGGCTCCATGAAACAGACATGGTCAGATTCCAGTTCAAATCGCCGAAGTCAATAACCTTGGAGCCAGAAGGCGACCCAAGGTTGCGAAAGCTGACGTTGAAGTGTTCTGGAAAGAGCTTTCGCAGGTCGGCGGAACCGCTGAAGGTACCGGTATGGCTGAACAGCGTTGTGTTGTTCGGAGTTGCTAGTAGGTCGCAGGATAGGACACCATCGGCTGACAGTTCATGCGCCTTGGAGTGCTGTTGTATACATCGCGGAGATTGCCCAAGTCAGGGCGCCAGGGAAATCGTAAGGTTGGCCAGATCCGGGTGTCTGATAACAGGGGCGAAGGCTGGATCCATCGCCTGCAAAGATTTAGCAAAACTGCTTCCGGAGGAGTTTGGATTGATGCTAGGCATGATTGGCAGCGAGGATGCAAAGCAAAGCAATTCAGATCCAACTACAAGTGAGGCTCTGGGAGGCCGTTGCTCAGGATGGACAGTCGACACGCGTGCCTGGAATAATGCCGCTAATGCTGTGATCATCATCTCTGCAACCAAGCGCGGAGTGCGTCGCAATAGTGTATCTATCCATGGCAAGTTCGCAATACACGAGTGTTATGGTACCTCCGTGGTATGTACATGTATGCATGAGTGATCGCAGCGGTAGCAGCCTGCATGCATGCTGTTTGTAGAGCAGGTAGATGGCCAATGTGCATGTGTGGAATAGAAGCGCGGATCGTATTTATGTTTCGGCGGAGCTCCAACCGTGCCAAATTATCAATGCGAAATAGCTCGTCGCATGACTTCACGTGTTTCCAAAGTAAGCTTGCTTATTAATAAAGGCTACTTTAGTATCCTTTGTATTATGCCTTTACTAGCCTGTATATTACAATTACATATAGTATTACTAGTAGGTATAAGTATTTCTATCTTAGTAGCGCCTTCTAAATATATAATCTATCTATTAACACACTATAAATATAGTCTATAAGCTATTAATAGATAAGAGAATAGATAGTATAGAAGCGAGGCTTACTATAATTAAGTAGTAACTAGATAATATTAAGTTATAGATTAGTAATAGAAATAGAAATAGAGCTAGAAATAAGAGTAGTATTTCTGCTAGTATTACTATAAGGCTTATAGTAATTACTAAGCGATTAAATAGTCTTAAGCTAGCTCTAATAGGCATATTAGATTATATTAATACTATGCTTAAGAACTCTAGTAAGTAGCTTATTAATCTTACTTATACTACTATTAATAGCTAGCTCTAGACTAAGGCTTTATAGAAGGCTGTTTCTTAGAATAAGCGCTCTACCTATAATAATTAGTAGTATAGAGAGCTTATAAATAGGTCTATTCTTTAGACTATATAGATAGTAGATAGCTATAGATAACTAATAGCTTAGTGTTAATTATTCTTATAAGCAGATAGTAAGCTAAGAAAAAGAACTTTATATTGTTTCTCTTTCTTAACTCTCTATTAATATATGCTAAATACTACTATAGTAATTATAATAACTATTCTTATAAGCATACTATAAGTAAAAACAAACTTTATATTATTCTCCTTTCTTAATTCTCTATTAAGATATGTTAAATACTACTATAGTAATTATACTAATCGTTTCTATAAGTAAGTAGTAACATAAAGAAATACAAATATTAATTTATAACTCTAAGTAATAGTATTCTTACTCTATACTATTATAAGAATCTTTATAATTAATCTTCTTATGCTAGCATAGCTTATAGATTAATTTAGAAAGTAGTAGTAGTTACTAAGTTGCTTTCTTTTTACTACTAGACTATCTATCTTTTAGTTGCTTTAGTAGTACTACTAAAGTCTTAACTACTAGAGTCTTAACTAATAGAGTATTATTAGAATTAGATAGTCTATACTCTAGCTTAAATACTAGCTCTAACTTAATAACTAGCTTCTATATAGAGATAATCTTCTTTAATTATAGTATAAAGACCTTTTAGCTTATTATAATATAGTCTAGTAGTAGAAGCTTATTATTATTATCTAGCTCTATTATATTAATAAGATCTATCTCTTACTATAAACTATCTATAGAAGGCGTATTAGAGTATCTAGATAGCTTAGGCTTAATATACTAGCAATTAACTACTACTATAGAGTCTATTAAGTTACTAGTAATTTTAGTAAGCTTAGCTATAATTAACTAGAGCTTAGAATTAACTCTATATTTATTTCCTTACTAATGATACTAGCTACCTTAGTAGATAGCTAAGCTTACTTCTTAATAAATAAGCTTAATTAACTTTATAGTAAGTAGAGAATTAGTAATAGTTAGATTAGTAGTTAGTCTAAAGAATTGTAATTATAATCTTAACTTATAGTCTCGCTTATAGGCTCGCTTATCTATTTCGCTTTAGACTTATTATTTATCTACTTTGCTATCTACTTATCGTCCTTAAATTGCTTAATAAGAATAAAGACTAAATAATAGTTATTATTTGCTCTACTAATCTTTCTTAAAGTAGCTAGTATCTTCGTTAGATTATTATATACCTACTCTTCTACAAATATAAATAGCTAAGTATCTAGTAATAGAGATCTAGTTATAAAGTCGTAGTACTAGTATAATAGACTATTCTTAATATTATAAGTCTTATAGATACTACTAAGCAAGAAATTAATAACTAGGAGCTATAGTATTAATAACTAACTAGCAGGTTATACGTACTAAAGTATAAGGTAACCTAAATAGATAAGCCTTAGTAGCTTCTAAAGACAAGTTTATAAAGAGAAGTAAGATGCTAATATAAAGTAATAAATAATAAGAGTTTAGTAATAGTCGATTCTAATTAATTAATTGCTAATATAACTTGAATATAGTCTAAAAAAGTCTTTTCTACGTTTCTATATATATAGAGCCTTTCTATAGCTCTATCTTAATCTATAAATAGTATTATAAAATAAGTATGTAGCTTTATTCTACTCTATATAGAGTACTATAGAGTATTCTAGTCTAGCTCTATCTTATTCAATATAGAGTACTATAGAGTATTAGCTTAGCTCTTATTAGTAAGCTAGTAAGTAGTTTCTAATTCTAACTTCTAATACTATTCTTCTTCTAGACTAGCTTTATATTAACAACTAACTAGTAGATTATATATACCTTTATATATATAACCTAAATAGGTAAGCGTTAGTAGCTTCTTTAGATAAGTATATAATAAGAAAGAAATACTAAGTAGTTCTAATAAATAATAAGAGTTTAATAATAGTCGATTCTAATTAGTTAATTACTAATATAAGTAAAATATAGTCTAAACAAGTTTAACCTATATTTCTATATATACCTATAAGCTATAGAGTAATCTAAGTAATTAGTAGCTAACTCTACTTAGTAATTAGTATAATTAGTATATAGTATAATTAGTACTAAGTCTCCTTAGGTAATACTAAGTCTTCTTAGATAGGTCTACTCTTAACTCTTCTTAGTTAAAGCTAGCTCTTTAGCTCTATATTATATAGTTTATAATACTATCTCTCTTCTAGTCTAGCTTATTCTAAGTTAGGTTATAACTTATCTTACGCCTAACTTCTAGTACTTGCTATAGCTTATTATACCTAAACAATTAAGTACTCTTTATTACTATTATCTTATTAAGTTTTAGACACCTTTAGAGTTATAGTAATAGACTCTTATTTAACTTACGCTAAGTATAATTAGTTATATAAAGTACATATCTATTCTAGAAAATATAATAAGTATATATATTATAGTTAGTAATATAACCTGCAAGTATTAAAGTCTAAGTTTAACTATCTTCTTAAGAAGAAGAAAAGGTTGTAGAGAAAGATTATAGAGGCTATAAAGAAGTAAGAGATAGTAGATAAGTGTTACGGATTAAACTAATAGTATTATAAGTTAAACTAATAAGCGTTACTAACTAACTAATCTAGAGGAAAGCTATACTATAGGCTAAGGAATATTCTGCTATAGCTTGCTTATAGTACTTCTACTACTTATAGTAGTTCTACTAAGAGCACTAAGAGCAAGAAAGTAGTAATAGTAGGCTGCGTACTATAGATACTTACTATATATATAGGAACTTAGAATAGACTTAGTTTATACTATATTTAACTTATATTAGTAATTAATTAATTAGAATTAACTATTATTAAACTCTTGTTATTTATTAGAACTACTTAGTACTTCTCTCTTATTACTACTTATCTAAAGAAGCTACTAACGCTTACCTATATAGGCTATTATATATAGAGGTACATATACTCTACTAATTAGTTATTAACACTTTAAATACTCTTAAGTATAAGCTCTATATTAAGGAACGCTTTAGGAACTCTAGCTCTAAGCGAAGCTAGAGAATTAATACAAGTAAGAACTATAGAAAGAGACTATACTACGAAGGTTACTAAACTAGACTTCTATTATAGAGACTAAACTAAACTTAAGGACTAGCTTAACTAAATATATTTGTACTTTATGTTTAATAATATTACATAGAACAAAACCTTGTCTGCTACTACCTATATATATAGTAACGCTTAGAGATAGATTAAACTCTACCTTTTAAAGTATCTTAGAGATAATACTAATTATAAAGATCTTTTAAGAAACTTTAATATCTTTAGGATAGAGATTTAGAAGATCTATAGGATCTATAATAATAAGGAAGTTTTAACTAGAATTATCTAATATCTAACCTAGAAGTTATTAGCTTCTAATTACGTAGCTAAGTTTAAGTAATATGCTTAAGTTATAGAGTAGAATAATAATGCCTTAATAGTTATATTCTAATAAGGCTTAAAGAATAATATTAAGAAAAAACTTATGCGTAATAGAGCAATAAATAATAACCTAGATTAGATAATTAAGAGCGTAAACTAGATTAATAATATGTTATATAAGCAAGTAATAGAAAGATGCTATAAATAAGGAGATAGAAGTTATAGCTTTATATCTACTAGCTAGACTAGAGGAAGTTACAATTAAGATAATAACTATAATACTATAGACTAGAAAGCAAATAACATATAGCAACTTAATAATAGAAGACCTAAGAAAAGAAGATCCTAAGGCAAAAAGACTAGAATAAGATACTATACGTATTTAAAGATAGGACATATAGTATAGAACTATAAGTTAAGGAATAAAGTAATCTAATAATAGTTTAATTTAATAGAACAAATTCAGGAATTTAATATAATCCTTAGAACCTCTAACTATAAGAAGCCTAGAGGAGAATACTATAAGAAACTAGAGAAGCAAGATTCGCCTATAAGTAGTTATAAGGTTTAGCTTAATAAATACTATATAAGAGATAACTAGACTAAGGACTCTACTATAGAGTAAAAGGAACTAGTAAGTAGAGCTATCTAGTAGCTAGATATAAATCTTAGCTAGGTAATACCTATAACTTTAAAATACGAATTTGAATCTATAAGATATAAAGATAATAACTCTAATAATCTAAAGGTTACACTAGAATAGAAGATTATAATAGAAGTAGCCTATAATAATGTAAGCAAAGAGTATAGAGAAAAAAGAATAGAGAAGCCTTTATACTATAACTTAAATCTAAAAGTAGATTAAGAACCTATATAACTATCTATAATATAGAGCAAAATGTTAGGACTATATAGAGCAGAAGATTAGTTAAGATGCTATAATAATAACTATCTAAAACACCTTAATAAGAAGAAATAAGTATAGTAGTTACTACTATCTAGGACACTAGAATAAGTCTATGTTTATAGAGACTAGGAATAAGAATATAAGACCTAATAAACTAAGATTATAGGAGACGTTAGCAATATAGTTAATACACTTCTATATATCTATAATATACTTGTTAAAGTTATAGAGGTAGCTAATAGTCTTATAAAGAATTAGGAAAACCTCTACTATAAGAGAGAACTATAAGAGGAGCATATTATAAGCCTAGTATACTATACTAAGAAAAATCTAAGATAGAACTAACTATATATAGAAGAAGTTAATATTATTAAAGAATAAGATAATAGTATAATAGAAGCTAGAGATAGCAAGGAAGACAATATATCTAATAAAGAATAGAAAGGCAATAATAATATAAACAAAAATAAACTAGTTAAGTTTATAATATTAGGTTATATTAAAGCTATAAGCATGTTCGTTATAATTACTAGAAGATATAAGGAAATATTCCTAATATAAGAATAAAAGCGCTATCTGCATCTAGGATAATTCGACCTCTTAATTAAGTAGCTTCGAAGAATATTCTAGAAGCATTAATTAGTAGATAGAGAAGAAATAAGCTTTAGATAATATATATAAGATATGCTACTAATTAGAAGTTACTTCTAGAGAGATAGAAGTTATATTACTCTAGAAGGTCTATATATTATAAAAGAAATAAGAGACTAGATCTAAGCTCTATAAGGATAGTTTTAGGTAGTATAAGCTATTTAGGTTCTTAAATATATAGAGTAGCAAGAAGTTCTAACAGAAAATTGCAAAGAAAAGTAGGAAGCAACATACTACTAAAGCTAGGTTAGAAAACAAGTAAAAAGAAAGATGCTTAAGTACTAAGCAAGTTAGCTTCTTACGCAAGAATAATAGAGAGAGCTTAAATAATAATAACAACCTATAAAGATCTATAGAGAAAGAATTTAAGCAAAATATAGAAATGCTTTACTATATAATTTAGAAGACAAGTTAACTTAGTTAATAGAAGTAATTAATATAAGTATAATAATATTTGTAAGGCTTAAGAAAATAATTCTAGTAATAACACAAATCTTAGGAAGATAGAAGTCTTTAGAACTAAAGTATTATAAATAGAACACCTATAATAGTAATAATTAATAGTAGAGCTAGTAGTAGCTTTATATTAAAAGACTATATTTAAAGGAACGTAATTATAATACGCTAGAAACTAGATAGATATAAGATAATTATAGTAAATAGATTATACTTGCCTAACATAGATAGAGAGATAGTACTTCTATTATATATTACTTAAGGGCATTATAAGGAGATTATCTTAGACATAATAATAATAGCTAGACATAATATTATACTTAGTAACCCTTAGTTAAGAAGACATAACCTAGTTATTAACTAGAGGATAGAAGTACTTATATTTAATTAATATATATAAACATATTATAAGACCTATATATATTAATAGTAGATAATAGTAGATAAGCAGAAGAAACTATATAAGATATGTTTCTTAGTAAATAGCAGACTTTAATAATAAAGCATAAACTAGATAGATACTAGAGAGAGTCTACTAGATTATAAAGATGTTATAGTATATAGTGAAATTATAGCACCTAGAGTTCTAGAAGAGTATAAGAAGTTTGCGCATCTCTTTAAAGAAGAAATAGAATTAGTAGCCTTACTAAAATATTATGTATAGAACTATAAAATCTACCTTTAGCTAAGAAAGTTACTACTACTTAGACTACTCTATACTAAGTTAGGCAAAGAACTAGAAGCTAAATAAGAATAGATAAAGGAAAATAAAGTAAAAGAATATATCTACAAATTAAAATTCTTAGTAGTATTACTAATAATATTTGTTCTAAAGAAGAATAGAAAACTATAATATGTATAGAACTATTAGAAACTTAATAATATTATAATTAAGAACTAATACTCTCTACCTAACATTAGAGAACTTTAAGATAAACTTATAGAAGCTAAATAGTTTACTATACTAGACCTTAAAAATAGCTACTATCTTATATAAATAGCTATAGAGAAAGAATAGAAAATAGTATTTAGATTATGCTATAGACTCTATAAGTGCCTAGTTATGCTATTTAAGTTAATAAATATACTAGCTAGTTTTTAAGATATAATAAATAATACTCTATAAGAGAATTTTAATAACTTTATAGTAGCGTATCTTAATAACATTCTAGTCTACACTAATAGAATGCTATAACAATATATTAAGTATATACAAAAGGCTTTTAGAAAACTATAGGAATAGAACCTATGCGTTAACCTAGAAAAATACAAATTTTATAAGAAGGAAGTTAAGTTTCTAGAGTTTATTATAAGTATAGAAGAATTAAGCATTAACTCTAATAAGATTAAAGCAGTATAAGAATAGCTAAAACTAAAGTGCGTTAAGAATGTCTTAGCATTCTTAAGGCTTACAAACTATAACTAAAAGTTTATTAAGAATTATTTAATAATCTTAATAGTACTTATAAACCTTATAAAGAAAGATACTATGTTTAGATAAGAAAACTAACATTAAGAGGCCTTTTAGAAGCTAAAAGACGCTATAGCAGAATGCTTAATACTTACTATATTTAATATAAACAAGCTAATATAGACAAAAATAGATGTATCTAATCTAGCTACTAAAGCATGCCTTATCTAAGAGAGTAATAGAATATATAAGCCTATTACTTACTATTCTTAAAAAATAATACTAATAAAATAGAACTATAATATCTATAATAAAGAGCTACTTATGATTATATCTATACTACGCTACTAGAGAGTATACTATAAAGAAGTACTAGAACTTATAATATACTTAGACTATAAGGATCTTCTATACTTTATAACTATAAAAGACCTTATATAAAGATAGATTAGATAGGTAGAACTTCTTAGCTAGTACAAGTTTAAATTAAGTACACTCTAGAAAAGAATAATAGAAGAGCGAATATCTTATTATAAAGAATCCTCTATATAAAGACAAAAGATAAGTTTAAGTACTAAATGTTAAAAATTAATAATAATAGAAGCTTAAGTACTAATATTAGAGAATCTAATAAAATAATCAGAATTCTAAATAATAAAGAAGAGAAATTTCTAGTTAGCAAAAGAAAATTCTAAGTGCTAGAAGTAGGCGTTAATAACTATATATAAATGTACTATAATAAACTAATATAAGAATATCTAGGAATTACAAAGATAGTACACTTAATTTAGAGGTACTTTAAGTTCCTATAGATATAATAATAAGTATATAGCTATATTAAAAATATGTATATTACTAGAGAAATAAGGCAGACTAATATACGCCTTATAGAGATATTTAGTTTATAGAAGCACTAGAATAATTATAGAATAAGGTTATAATAGACTTTATTATAAACTTGCTAAGATTAAAGGACCTAGTTATAAGATACTACTATAATTTAATACTTAATATTATTAATAGACTTATAAAGTATATATACTTTATACTATATAACAAGTTAATAATAGTAGAATAGCTTGTATACCTAGTACTAGATTAGCTAATTAGATACTATAGAACATAGAAAACGCATATTATAGATAGAGATAAGCTCTTTATATTATAATACTAGAAGATACTTCTTATACTCCTAGGAATAAAGTAGAATTTATTAATAGCGTTTTATCTACAAATAGATAAGCAAATAGAAAGAACAAATTAGATACTTAAGACATACTTATAATACTATATTAATAAAGCAATAAACAACTAGGTAACCTTACTACTAATAGCCTAGCTAGTAATTAATAATATAGATTCTATAATAATAGGCCGATTACTATTCTTTCTGAATTTTAGAAAGAATCCTAATGTCTTTAGATCTAAATACTACTATAAGGCTACTTAGGCTATAATAGTCTAGGCAAGTAATCTCTAATAGTTGCATAATAAAGCAAGAAAGCTAATCTATTAGAATTAGAGAAGGCTTAAAAGCTAGGAATTAAGAATAGTGCCTTAGCTAAAAGAAGACAATAAGATGTACCTTAATACTAAAAACCTAAAGATATAATAACTAATAAAGAAACTAGACTATAAGAAGATTAGACTATTCTTAATTAAGGAAGTATAAGAATCTATAAACTATAGGCTAGAACTTTCTCTAGACATAAAGATACACTCTATAGTCTATATATTACTCTTAGAACTAGCAGACCTAGATATAATCTTATAGAAGACATTTTATTATAGAAGTTAATAAGAACCTAAACATAAAATTAAAAAGATTATAGATTATAAAAATAGTTAGTATTTAATTAAATAGAGAGAATATCTAGATTCAGAAAATACCTAGGAGCTAAAAAGCTATATAACTAACTACTAGAAAGAGTCTAAGAATTCTAAAAAAAGAATTAAATCTAGATCTATAAGATATTAGACAAAAACAAAAGATATAGCCTAGAAATAAGAAATGTATTATAACTTATGTATCTTATTTCTATACTATAACAGACAAGAGAAACTTACAAATATATACTTCTATAAGGAAAATTCTAAAGAAACCTTATAATAGATAGTAGGCCTATATTATAAATTTCCTTATAAACAAAAAGAACTATATTATATAAAGCTATAAGCAGAAGGCTTAGGCGTACTAAATAGTAGAAGCAGGTCTAGCGCCTTCTAGAGGTTAGAAGAGATAGCCTTAATAATACTCTAGATCTCTAGAGAGAGTAAGAACTTAAGAGGCTAGTCTAAAAGAGTAAGCATCTTACAACTTTCTAATGCCTTCTACTTCTCCTTAATTCTACAGACTTCTATAGATATAGCATTATTTGCATAATAATTAATAAGGTCTATCGACTAATAGAAGCGCTTCTTATAAGAATAGGCAGTCTAATAAGTAATAAGTTTTTCCTTAAGAACTTTGTCTACTACCTCTTATACTTTTATAGCCTCTATAATCTTTCTCTATAACCTCTCCTTCTTCTTAAGAAGATAGTTAAACTTAGACTTTAATACTTGTAGGTTATATTACTAACTATAATATATATACTTATTATATTTCCTAGAATAAATATGCATCTTATATAACTAATTATACTTAGCGCAAGTTAAGTAAGAGCGTATTACTATAACTCTAAAGGTGTCTAAGAATTTAATAAGATAATAATAATAAAGAGTGCTTAATTCTTAAGGTATTATAAGCTATAGCTAGTACTAGAAATTAGGCGTAGAATAACTTATAATTTAACTTAGAATAAGCTAGACTAGAAGAGAGATAGTATTATAAACTATATAATATAGAGGTAGAGAGCTAGCTTTAACTAAGTAGAGTTAAGAGCAAATCTACTAAAGGAGGCTTAGTACTATCTAAGAAGGTTTAGTACTAATTACTCTATATACTAATTGTACTAATTACTAAGCAGAGTTAGCTACTAATTACTAAGTATAGTTAGCTACTAATTATACTAATTACTCTATAGCCTATAGGCATATATAGAAATATAGCTTAGACTTGTTTAGACTATATTTAACTTATCTTAGCAATTAACTAATTAGAATCGACTATTATTAAACTCTTATTATTTATTAGAACTACTTAGTACTTCTTCCTTATTACATATTTATCTAAAGAAGCTACTAATGCTTACCTAATTAGATTACGCATACTAAGATATATATAACTTACTAGTTAGTTGTTAATACTAATTACTAAGAAGCTAGTTGCTAAGAAGCTAGCTACTCTAGTAGTAGCGCTTAGAGAAGGTCTCGAATCTCTTAGGATAAGTAAAAGTAAGTATTTACTATATCTATAGTCTTAAGACTTTTTTTACTTTAAAGTAGCTATACGATTATACTAGTAGCTTGCATAGTATTAATATACTATATAAGGATATTTATCTTTATCTATATAGTAATACTAACATAGATCTATAGAATATTATAAGACTAAATATTAATAGTAGTATAGATGCCTATTTCTATAAACTCTTTAGTAAGCGTTAATTAAGTAAGCCTAATTAGAACTAGAAGCCTAAAGAACGCCTTACTTTCTTATTAGCAGCTTATTACAAGCTTAGAACTACTTATTATTAATCTTCTATAAAGCCTTAAATAGTTAGTCTCTATTATAACTTAGCTTATAACTATCTTTATAACTATAATATAACTATGTACCTATATACTACTCTATAGTTATAATAAAAGTGGATATAGAGATGCCTATAGCTATAATATAAGCAGAAACCTTTATTATACTTAATATATAGTAGCTATAAAGTCGCATATATTCTTCTTTAGCTTCTTCTATATTAAGTTGCTTCTTTAAGCCTAGTATAAGATAGCACCTCTATAGTATTCTTTAGCTTATAGTATATCTATTATCTTTAAGTAGTTCTAGTATCTATTAGTTAGTTAATTACTATATATAAGAGGCATATATAGTTAGGTTATCTACTATTATTTTTAGCTCTATTTTCTTATTATAATATTAGGTATTCTAGGCCTTTAGACGCCTTTTAAATATAATAAGAGAAATAGTAACCTGCTTGTCTTATTTAATAGTAGCAAGAATATTAGGTATTTTATTGCCTATAATAATATAATCTATAATATATTAGCGCTACTAGGTCTAGTTTATTATAGTAGCTAGTATCTTAATAGGAAGCAAGTTATAATGCTAATTATAGCCTTAATTATAAAGATAACTATATAGAAGTAGTAGTATAGAGCGTTTTAAGTTAAGATAAAAAGAGTAGCATTAATACTTTAGTATAGTTAGAGCTCCCTAGTTCCGCTAAATATTTATTCCTTAGAGCCTTACGAACACTCTATATCTCTTTTAATGTTCTAGGTTTGCTAAATGCCTAGTAACAAAGAATATAAAAATATCGATATTTGAAGCAACTATTCTTATAGGCTATCTAAAACACCTAGTCGCGTATTTAATATTCTTACTATAGGCGATACTAGGTAGTAGCAGCCTAGAGTAGATATATAATATATTTAGCCTACTATTCTATAAACACCTTCGTAAGATCTATTGTCGAACTATATATTAATAATATCTAGAACGCGACTACTCTAGCTTTAATTATCGTATACGCAATTTACGACGCTAATAATATTCTGTAATGCTATAGATCGTAGAATAGGACCTCTTCTAGTATGCCTGCTTACTAGTAGCTCTTAGGTTATATAAATATTAGCACCTCTAAGATTATAGCATTTTTTATCTTGTCTTTACTTTCTTTAGCATACTAATCTAACTCTTATTATGTCTAATCTTAGCCTTATACAAATTATCGACTCTAAAGCAACTAATATGCTAGTATCTAACTATTTCTTCTTATTCTCTAATAAGAAGTAAAGCGTTATTCTTATTTAGCTAGGCTAAGTATATCTTATTCTCTTATCTATTTTATATGCGTACGCTAATAGTAACTAGACTTTCGAGATACTCTCTACTACTACTTCTTAAGTTAGCAAGCATATCTAATAGTCTATCTCTAGTAAGAATAGAGTCCTTATTATCTAGGCCTATAAGAGAATTATAGTAGTAGCTCTTAATACTCTAGATGCTAATATTACAACTAATTTAATAGTAGAAATTAACTTAACGCTAAAGATATCTAGATATATAAGACTCTTAAGAAGCTTCTTAGAATATTAAGGTTAGATAATACTCTTACTATTATTATACTATTAGCTAACTTCTTCTAGGAGATATGTAGGAAACTATTAACATAAAGGATCTTCTCGACTTTTAGTAGTCCTAAAAAAACTTAGGTAGCATTTTTTATACGCTAGCTAATTAGATTAATAAGAGGAATATTATAGAAAATATCGACTATACTCGCGTTCTATAGCGTCTAGATACGTATAGCTCGCTATATATAGGCCTACTAACCTATTATATATAGCTATCTCTAGCGATATATAGAATAAGAATGTCTCTTTTAAAGAGTATAGTATATAGGCTAGATATTTACTAGCTATTCACCTTTTATTCTATAGGTTATAGCAGACTATAAGTCTAGCTCTATAATAAAGACTTCTAGTATAACTATTAAGTCTTAATACGCTATAGCTATTAAATTTGACTTTAAGGTTAAACGCCTAAAGATCTTTAAGCTTATATTAGCGTAGGTACCTACTATAAATTCTAGCATCTAGTTAATAAAGTATTAGGAACCTAAACGCTTATACTTATCTTCTACTCTCTACCTTTAGTTATTACATACTTTCTTCGCCTAAGATACTTACTAAGTCTATTATCTTATAGGCTACTACTAGCGCTAAGAAGATAATACGTATAAGAAGGCTATATAAGCAGCTTAAAGCGCCTAAGAAGGAGGTCTACACTATATAGTAGCGCTTAAAGCAGGCTAATAATTAATATTAAGATAATAAAACTAAATAAGATAGAGAAGTAAGTAGTAATATAGGCTTATACCTTTACTACTAGTCTATCTTCTTGCTCTTAGTATGTATTATGCTATGCTTAGAAGGCCTAACCTAACTTTAAGAGCGCCTATAGCAAATCTCCGTAGCTAGAGCTCTCTTATAATAATAGCTATAAAGATATATCTTAAGCGTCTATTACTACCTATAACTTTATGCTAACTTCTACTATACTATATCTTCGCCTTCTAAATAAACTATGCGATGTCTATCTACCTAACTATCTAGGCTTGTAGACAAGTTCTAAATCTTAACTATAACCTTAGTATTTACTACTAGGACGCCTAAGCTTAGCTATAATATAGTAGCATTTAGTAATACTAGCTAGCTAGCTCTTTATACTACTATACTTCGAGCCTCGCTAGAATATTTATACTCTAGACCTCTGCTACTATCTAGCGTTAGCTACGCTTATTCTTATAGTCCTATTAATTTATCTATATAGTTAAATATACGCCTTATACTAAGCTTATATGCCTATTAACTTATCTTCTATACTAGAAGACAATCTTTAGCCTAATAACTAGATAGCGAAGCGTAGTACTTAAGACTTCTTCGAGACTAGAAGATGCTTAAAATATAGAAAAGGAGCTATTAACTTAAGGCTATAGTCTAGATATATTAACTATATGTACTATATTTTGCCTTTAGAATTCGGATTAGAAGACTATCGTATTACCTATGTTACTATCTCTATTAGCTCTTATAAGCATAACTTGCGTCTTAGCTAATACAAAATTTATAGTAACGCTAACTTTATGCTTCTTCTTCTACCTCTTATAGATAATAGCCTATTATATATAGCTCAAAATCGACATAAATACACCTCTTATCTAGGCCTATTATAATCTACCTTGCTAAATTCTAGCTCCTAAAGAATACGCAAGTTAAGCCTATAGTCTACTACTTTATAGCTTAGCTAGAATACATATAAAAGCTCCTTCTACTACGTACTATTAAGCTCTCTCTTACTAGCGACATCTACTATAAGCTAGTTTTCCTACGCTTAATACTAGATCTAATACTAGGGCTATTATTAATAAACTACGCTAGCCTAAGCTAGTAAAGTCTTTATAGATTTTTATTAAATATGCAGAGTATGCTAGTTTAAATAGAAATAGTATAATTTGACTAACTGCTATTATCTAGATCTAAAGGCTTATGCTATCTCCTAAAATATATTATAGGAGTAGCAAGCTTAAAAGAATTAGCTTAATAATAGTAGAGCTATATAGAGGTATAATAGAGAGTATATAGCAGATAAGGCAGATGCTTTACTAGAATAGATAGTAGAATTTTATAAAGGAGCTATTAGTAGATACTATATAGGTAATAGATAATACAGATTAAATGCTCTAATAATAGTAGTGCTATTAAGCATAGCTTAAGGATTTTAGGATAAGTAACTTAGCTATATTATATAGGATATAGATATTATAGCTACTTATAAGTACATATTACTAGCTATGCTATAAATTTGCCTTTCTCTTCTTCTTTGCCTCTTCTCTGCTAGTTATAAAAGGTTTGATTATAATAAGAGTAGTAGTTACTTTAAGCTTACTAATTAATGCTAACATAAATATAGTATATGCAAATTATATATATATAATAATAGATAGCGCTACCTTAGCATTTTAGCTAGAATAGTATTTAGGTAGTAAGAATAAGGCTATATCTTGCTAACTCGTTAAAACTTAGGAATATTCACATATAGCAAGTTCTTTAGTTAATTAACTACTCTTCTACAAATGCTTATTTAACGCTAAAAGCTTAGTTAGTTCTTAGGACAATCCTAGGCCGCTACTTACTAACACTACTATATTGCGTAAATGCTACCTACTGTCTGCGTTAATTCTAGCCGCAAACATAATATATAGCTTGCTAAAGCTAAGGTTAAGGCCTATAATTCTAAGCGTAGAAAAGAGAAGTATTTGCTATCTCCTAGCTTCTTAGACTATAGGCTTCTTGTTTAGGTAGCAGAAGAATAAGCGCTAGCTTAACACTTTATTTAACAAGCCTAAGCGCAAGCTGCAGTCTAAGATTCGAAACGTACTATAGTTGCAACATATATCTTCTCTCTTTCCTACCCTCTACAAATCGTCCCTATAATCTTATGCGCTACCCTTACCCTCGCCTGCATCTCTACCTACATTTTACTAATCCCCTCCATCTTAATCCTTAGCTAGTGCTACTACGCAAACACATTATTAGCCCCTTCTCCTCCTTCCTTCCTTCCTTCCTTCTTGCCTCTGCTAACTACGGATCCAAACCTCTAGATAGTGTCCCGGAGCTCCGTTAGCGCGATATGGATTTCTGCTGTTAGGACCAGGATCTTGGCTAGTCGGGCGAGAGGTCGCATGCTTCGGGCAGGGGGTTGAATAGGTAGGTGTGCACATTGTAGTTGAGAGGTTGAGTCTGCCTGCTGCTGCTGCTGCCGCGAGAAGTAGCAACTAGGTTTTGTTGACTGCAGCGTAACAGTTTGATTTCACCGCAGGGAAGGTCTAGGCAGGAGAGGTGCAGTTCCGGTCGTGGGTGTTTTTGGCCAGAAAGGCCGTCAGGTGGGTTTTAGCGCGGTGGGTCGACTGTTCGATCGAGTAGGTTTCCGCGTTGTTGTGGAGGAAGGTCCAGAGGAGGGGTTGATAGATCCAGGAAGGGCGATAGGCGTTAACAAGACGGGCACGCCAGGCTCCGTCGCTATCGAGCACGTACCTTGTTTCTAGGACCTTAAACAATAACATCGTCCTCTCCGCAAGCAGACCGCGAGCCTATTCATCTTTGTGCACTACTCCCTGGTGGAGCTGTGCTAGCGTCTCCTCGTATTTCTACTTGCCCATTAAATGTACTATGGTCTCTGTATTGAGCCAGATCCTATGGACTTTGCAATTGCACACATATGCTAGACAGCTATGCTGCTGTTACTTAGCAATGCCCGCAGAACTCCAGATCTTTCCCGGGAATTGCGTGCTAATGTCCACGTTGTGCGCAAAGAGGCAGCGGAGTTCGTCGAGGGCGCAGAGGGCAGCACCGCAGTCGCCGCGGTTCCAGGCGATGTGCGTGGGGAGAAATATAGAGCTTAGAGTTGCGTGAGTAGGGTGAGGATTGCTGTGACATTGGTGGTAATGCTAATAGGGCTGTAGCTGTGTCCTGTGTAGATAGGTGAGAGCAGACAGCCTGGAGGCACACGGAGGGAAGGACGGCAAGGAGCCCGAGCTAAGATGTTCTACGGGCTGTACTTCTTCTTGTCTAGGCGACCAAATGTTGTCTCTAGCATGGCGGCGATCAGATAACGTGCCCCGTCACTAATCAGATTGCGAGGCGCCAGAGGAACTGCCTGGTTAGTCTATCTAATCCCGAGCTGGTAGTGGGCCGCACAGCTGGCTCGAGAAATCATCCCGCCAATCTGCAATTGATGATCTGCCAAGCCGTGTCCGATCTCTCCAGTCATGCGAAGCTAGCAATTCGTCCGTAATCCCCACAGACCCACGACTTATCGCAGCACGCCTCATCGCAGCACGCTTCATTATAGCAATGCCATGTTGGTCCAAAAACAACGCTCGACGATCTCGAAATCTCCGCTGATCGTGACTAATCCATCATCAGTACGCGACAGCACAGAACCGGCGACAATAGTCCCTTTCCCATCCGGAATCAATGCTGAAGACGCACCAACAATGGAATCCCTATCGTTCTCTTGATGCGAGGGGGGAGGTGGCGCTACCGGACGCACCACCGCGGTGTTCCGATCCCGCTCAACCTCCGCCTAGTAAGAACCCCAATTCGGCGTCCCTGCCTTGGATGTTGCCTTTAGTCGTTCTCCACACCCGCCAACCTGCGGCATGCAAGCCTCGAACATCTGCGTGAGCTCGTCCAGTGTCGCGAGGCTCTGGTCAATTAGTCTCTTATTGGCGTGCTGGCATTAGATTTTGAGACTGTCATTCCACGGGTGTTGGTAGGGGAGCTAGCGATGTATACAGCGAGGAGGAACTTGTAGGCGGTCATCGGGTCGGGATCTGACAACGAGGACATGTTGCGATGATTAAATGCCGTAAGCAAGAGTCGAATCGAACTCGAGCCTTTGTTGATTGGTGCGTCCGAACCTGATGCTATAATCCGTCGTGAGAAAGACTGCACCGATTCGGAATCTCTCTTCCTAGACTGCGAGATCGAGTATGTACAGCGGCCGATTCTAATTGCTAGACGGATCTCCGGGAGGCGTATGTGACTTGAGGCCTAAGGAACCCAGTGTTGGAGGAAGGATGCAGCGGTTGGTATTCCAGAGCCGAGAGACGATAGCTTCGATTGCAATAAGGTCTCTAAATGAAGGTATTAGAATGCCCAGCTGCCCAATAAGGACAAGTTCAAGGAAGTTTGAGTGTGCTTGTCAAGAGGGATAGGTAGGCAGAATTTTCGGGGCGGTGAATTTAAGAAAGAGAAACGGTTGCGCAGGCACTCTGATGTTAGGCAGTTTCGCCGGCGTCATGTCATGCAGTGTCTTCCTCCTCATGATCCGCTTGCTCGAGCCTGGACCGAGCCGCTATCGCGGCCTCAGAGCGCGCCAGGCAACGTGATTTGCGGCCTGCAATCCAAGTGTGGCACGAATCGAGCCTAAAGCCCAGGGTTCAGTGTCTGATTCAAGCATCATATCACTCCTTGCGTCGGTGCTTCTGACATAGCCTACACCAATATCTAAGTTCCTGTCTCCTGCAGCAGCACGCGAGGCTTGCTGCATACATATGACGACTGCGAACGACCATATGTACGTAGCAGACACCTGAGATGCAAACGCCTGCGAGCATCTCTTCGTGCTGCCTTACATCCACCGCTCTCGATCAGGCCTGGATGGCAATAGCGCCTGCATGCCTTACTCTTTCACTTGCCTCCTAGCGGCTGGACGAACGTCTCGCTCAGATCCCTACATCCTCGACTCCGCCGCCTTGCCTTGATTAATGCTCACGCTTCATCTGGAGGCCGAGGCAACAAATGTGCTTCGGTGTCTGAGGCAGTTCGATCGAAGATGCTTTACAACCAAGACATCGTCATGTCTCGCGAGCCTTAAGGCATGAGGCAGTGAGGAACATCCTCGACGCCCGACTGCTGCCACCGCCTCGCAGATCGCTTTAGCTTCTACCCTTTATGCCGGCCGGTCATCCTGGTTGTAGCTATGCATGCCTGGTGCGGATGCTCTATAATTGACTGAGTGCCGCTAGAGCTCCGGTTTCTTATCCTTCTTGATTTCTGATAGTCTTCGGGTTTGCTTCTGTGGACGCTAAGAGTCATGCATTTCTAGGCACCGACTTTTGATCAGACTGAGCATAGCATTCGCCATTTTTCCTCCTTGCACAATCAATCTCGCCCGGCACCCACTGCAACATGTTTTCTCATATGGTGTTTCTTCTTCGTCTTCTTCTTCTTTTCTTCTTTTTTTCTCCTTCATATGTGCTTGGGCTGACTAGTATTGCAGCCGCACAACAAACATGGCATCGCCGGAGCAAACAACCACCACATCTACACTCCTACTTCTCTAACGCCAGTTGACTTTTCCAACCTAAAACCCTTACCACGACCCTAGCCTATTTCCCAAGCGAAACACAGAACTACCATGCTACAATACCGCATTCCCACTATTGCCCCACATCGACTATAGTGACGGCGGTGGAGCCTTCGCACTACTACCGTAACTACAGCCGACTGTCAATCCTGCCGACTAAGGCAAGTTTGGCGACGACAGTAATAGTGTTAGCGGCCAAGACTACACCGCTGCTACTTCCGCCCCTTTCTCTCCTCTGACCAAGCCAGTTGTTCTAGAGTCTACGAATGTTAGTGTTGGTAGATATAGTGACGGCTTCGCTATCGGCGAAGTTAATGCTAACGTCTCTACAGGTCTCGAGGACAACCACCTTTTCACTACCTATGCCGCAGACGACATCATCTTCGTAGGTGCCAGGGAAGTCCAGGCGCGTAATGCAAGCGGCGTCATTCCAGAACGTTGCTGGACATCACCCCCCTTGGCTATTAGCAAGGACTTCTTTGCTTTTGCCGGTGCCGCACTCGTAGCTGAGCATGATCGCAGCGGTGCGGAGGAGGCCTGCGACAGAGCGGGGAAGAGGATAAGGATGATGTAGGGGCAGAGTAAGACACGCCTTTCTGCAGGGTGGTGATGGATAAAGTAAATAAAATGGATCGATGTCTTCGGCTCCGAAGACTGTCTTGGCGATGACAATGATTTTTGTGAAGGATTGGATGAGAAGATCGAGGTGAGCTTGATGACGGGATTGATGCATGTACGTACATACCCTACGAGGGAGGCTGGATAATGGATTGATGCATGTACAGTACATACAATACCCCAAGCGGCGCATTACGCGAGAAGGCTCAACCTTCTTCCCACCCATGCCTTAACATTGGTGCAGCATAAACGGCTTCAAGATTTTTGCTTGAGAGGTTTGATGAAAGCTGGATAGATCTGCTGCATGCCCCACTGCGAGATATGTTTGAGAAACGGTTATAAGAATGCCGTGGTTTCCAGTTAACCAAAGCCCGTTAGAAAAGACAGGAGGAGAATGTACTTGATCGCTCCAGTTGATTGATACACATCCCCCGTAGCCTAACGCGGCCAAATCCGGCAAGAAACTGCGTCGCATACGTGCTATTCAGCCCAAACAGAGCAATGCCAAATCCATGCTCTCTAGGTTCTTTGTTCCATGCAGCAGCCAAGTCCTAGAATCTGCAAAGACCAATCCAAACGCACCTGCTTAAAAAAAGCAGAGGTCCCTGTCTTATAGTAGCAGCATCCCTCATCATAACAAAACAATGACCGCAAACGCCGCCGCCTCCTGACACAAAGCAACGCCGCTACTACTAACACTACCACCTACCACCCGCACTAGCACAAACGTCAACCTCCGCTTGATCTAGCCAACCAGATTCAACCTAAGCACAAATGCGTCTCGATAGCGGAGACGCCACTGCAAGGTGCGTGGAATGAGCAAGCTAGAAGGCGGCTGCGGGCTCAATAAGAGCTGCAGTACTTAGGAGTCGAACGTGTATCCACGACTCTGCTAGGCTGATTATCGCAATGAGAGTGGCAGAGTGAGTGGATCGGCCTTGAGGCTGTGGCGAGATGATGCAAAAAGTCGCTGACGCAGCGTGAGAGCTACATACGAAGGGATGCAGCGCCTGCGGAATCGTCAGTGTGGGCACCTGTTCAAGATGGTGTTCTTAGCCTGGAACTCGTCTAACGCAGCTCCGGTCTCCAGGCCATCCAGATCGGGATCTGCATTGCCGGTGCTTCTGCCATAAGTCTCGCTAGGTCGATCCTTATAGCGAGGGTCGTCGTCACGTCGTAGCAAGGTATCTTTGGCACCGCACAAATCCAGAGGCCAGATACCCATGCGAGGCTACAGCGTCTTAGCGGAGAAGCGCTGCAGAGACGTCTTTCGCGTAGCGCATGGTTTGTGTGTTTGCCGCAACGGTCATCGCTACATGGCCTTGATGCGCAATGCAATGGACATGCTGGATTTACTTCACTGCGACGCTTTATTCGTGCTAGGTAGTGGTATGTGGATGGTGCTTAAGTGAGCTTAGGTAAAGGGGCATGTAGTCTTCCATAATATTGCCTCTAGCATCTGGCTTGACAATAGCGGGTTATAGGACGTTGGCTTTCTTCTTCATGAGCTATGAAACTACCCTGAGGTAAGATCAAGCAGCTCCGAGGTATCCACATCATTCTTCGCCCGCAGCAAGATCTTGATATCATTCCTATAGCTCCGAAGATGTCGCGTGAGGCCCCATCGATGTATTTCATTGATCCAGCCGATTGCCAGCCCAACCTGTCGTGGTTTAGTCATTTCGAGACTCACTAACAGCTCCATGTCACAACTAGCCCAAGTCTCACCTGCGTCGTGCTCGTCCGATGCGTTTTCTTGCTTCTCCACCACCCTCAGGACGTAGAAGGCGAGTTTGTGGCGGCAGGCTATTAGGGCGTAGTGCCAAACATCTGAGAGGTCGGAGGCTTAGTGCTCGGTGCACATGCGCGCTCGATGATAGAGGCGGTAGCGATTGTAGAGCGCCGTAGCTCCAGCCGCTACAGTCTGTCGCTGCGCTTGCGATTCGTCTTCGTTCAGGCGCTCGAACTCGATAGTAAAGAACAGGTGATTGACTGCGGGAGTACATGGACCGCGCCGGGGATGTACTCGATGTACTCGTCGCTAAACGAACGCTGCTGTATTCAGTAGCTTGCATCAGCTTGTACGTCCCAAGTTTATCCTGTAGCAGTCTTATTCGCTTCTGGCGCGAGCAAAGGCGGGACTCTCTACTGCCTATCCGCAGAAGGCTTGCATGTCAGCTTGAGCAGCCGCTCTGCTCGAGGTTTCCGCTCGCCAATGGCCTTGTCTGCTCTTGACTCGTTGTGTAGCAGCATTTCTAGCGCCACTTAGGCGTACTCGTCCTCGTTGTATCCCTGCTCTTGCGATAGCGCTCTATATTCGCCGGCAATCTCTTCTGCGGTGTCTGGGCTGGCCCACACCAAAGCATTGTGGAAACCATGCAAAGAACGGTAGTCAGTAGGCTCGGTTCCGAAGTGCTTGTGAGCTCTTCAGTAGATGATCTCCTCGTCGCACAATACCCAAATGCCTCGCGGCTAGAGTATTGTCTCCGCGAAGTCACGGCTCCGAATGGTCAGGGTTGACTTCGCTGCTTAGGAGGCACTCTTCTCTGGGTCGACCAAGTCGCTAAGAGCGGCGGGCGGTGTCATGTAGGCCGATCGGGCCACAGCGGCCTTAGCTTTCTCCTTCTTCGCTGGCATGTTGTGCTGGCGCCGGGCGCTTGACAGTGAGGTCCTGACGTCTTGCCAGAGGTCGCTGATCGCGGATGGGTCGGTTAAGGGAGGAGGAGGGCGGCGGCGGCGGCTCGTCTTGATAGCAGCAGTAGTGTTGGCGGTGGTGTTTCCAGGCGGCACAGGCTTGCATAGCCGCCGAAGGCTCGTCCGGGCGGGGCAAGCTGCCAGGCGTCGCCGATGTCGCTAGACTGGGGCATCATCCCCGTCGTAGCCCATCACGATGCCGAGCAGGGCGCTTGGGATGTCAATGAAAAGATAACGTAAATAATGATGTCTTTGTTCGGTCCTTAAATTGCTTGTCCCAAGATTTAGCTCTCCGGTTGCTACAGAAACCGTCCGCCAAGCCCGGCAGCCGTACCGCAGTACATGTATTGATTCAGCTACATGTACCTAATGCGAGATCGTCACTCTTATCATCCTGTTATCACGTCTACTAGTATCCTTCCCCTAGATTCCACTTCCCTATGAGCCAGCAGACCGAAATGCTTCTTCGCCTCTCGCTCGTACCACGCCAGAGCCTGCTCAGCTGTTAAGCTGCGCCAGATCACCGCGGTGTACATCCTTTAACGACGCCACAATAGTGCCGTACGTCGCGCTATTGCGCTAGAGTACATGTACCTCTTTCGCTGTCTAGCTCATATTGTATATGTATGGGCTCATCTGCATCTCGCTGCTTTGCACTGTGTAGCCCGCGAAGCGCTATACTTTGCTGCTCCTTTGGCATTGTTATGTCGACGCTGTCACAACGCCGCTAAATCGCAGCTCAATTTTTGTTCACCTCCCGCTCTAACCTGTTGCGGTCCATCGCCTCCGCCTGTGTCAGCTGACGCACTTCTGCCTCTGCTAGACGCACCCAAGCTCTCGGTGCTGACACTCTTCGCAGACGCACATAAGCATCAGATTGGCAAGGCACGAGGGCGCCTCTTCCGTGTAAAGCCTCTACTTAGGCACCTTGTTGTAGCTGATCTTAGTTGCCATCTCCCGATCCAAGACGTAAGTAAACGAACCGCGAGGGCCTGGACTAGAGCATCCTTACGCTGAGGCTCGTTCCTCTAATAGACGGTTATTGCGTTAGCATTCTGCTCACCTTAGCCTGACGTCTTAACAATACCCTGCGCACGCCTGAGTCGCTTGACCCGCTTGATTCAAGCCTGGACGTTTGGCATGATAGGGTCGACAACAGGAGTGAGAAAGACATGAGTCAATCTAGGTTGGCGGCAGATGAAACAAGCCGACTATGCACTCTCGCAGCCAGTCTTTAGTGAAAGTACGCCACTTGACAACGTACTTAGCTGTATGATACTCTATCAGAGTGCCCTTCAAGCAAGCATCGTCAGCATGGTCGTAGTAGTCGAGAGACATGAAGATCGCTCGTACTTGCAAGATCTGACGAGGCCTAAGGGCTCGCCTAGACAGGTTATTTGCAGCGCAAAAGCAGAAGATGCGATGCATTGTCTTGGGGCGAAAGACGAATCTCTTCGTAGCTCTAACGGATTTAGGAGTCGATTCGTGGAGCGTCTGATTTGCCGAGCGAACGTTGGTAATCTGACTGAAAGAAGAGTGATACATATATTTCCTACTGCTGTTGCCATGTTCGATCGACCTAGAGCAAGTTCTGTTGGCGCCAGAGATTCTCAGCGCCAGAGATCCTTGTTGCCCAAAAGCTTCGCAGGCTATTGTCACGTGGAGGATAATACACAGTGCAGTTATGCGGCAGAAGCGATAACTCAGTCCATGCAGGTACGTTTACAGACGAGATATCTGGCATCTGTGCCTTGGCTAACACCTCCACCTCCCTCTACATCTCCCGATTGCCTCGTCTGGCGCAGCCGAGGGCCGCGAAAGTCAGTACCTATAGCGGCAGAGTCAGCGAGGCGCGATGATAGTGCTCTTTATATATCGCGATTTACGGATGGCTGAGATTGAGACGCTAGTAGAGGGTATATGTATCTAGGCGGCGAGCGGTTCCGTAGTACTGATACGTTAGCAAGTTGATTTTGCACTGATGGCAATGCCTGTTCAGTAAGGTGGTTGAGGTGCGATAGTCGACGAAGGTGCAGGTCTAGTGGACAAGGCAAGGACTCTCGAAGGCGCTTTTTCCACAAGCGGCTGAACCATGTTGCACCTTTCCCACACAAAAGCCGGTCATTTTTGATGGAATCTTTGACTATCGACAACAGAGTCACTAGCGTCCTTTTGTATAGACGATGACCTATTAGCGTGCATGTTGGCGATGCCACGCATTGCCAAATTGCCTTTTCCCTCTACCGCCTTTCCTACCTAACACAAATATACATGTGATTTATCTGCCGTTCCTGAGTTGGCGTCTCATATGGGTTCAGGATAGCGACTGTCTGTGAACTAGTTGGCGGATACTGTAGATACTTTGTTAACGAGCACTATAAGGCCGGAGCCCTGTCGAATCAGCATGACAATGCCCGTCCATTTCCTCTGCTGCTCCTGCTACAAGCATCCTACTTGCAGTAGTAGCAAGTCTCAGAAGATCTCAGTCATGCGAAATCGGAAATCATACTGTCCTGTACGCTTGCATCTCGTGTTGTGCATGGGTCGGCACGAGTCAGCTCTCCCTCCCTAAAGACGGCTCAGTATTTGTCTGGGCGGTCGAATAACCCATCGCTGCGATGGCATTGATCCGGGAACCTATAGCGTGGCTGTTCCCAACCCTCAAGCACCGGAGCACGTCGGTAATTGGTCGCAGGAAAGCTTGGGCAGGGCAGGCGATGTGGCGGATGTTGTACTACGGCGGCATAATGCAGGCATAAGGCTTGGAAGAGTCTTTCCCGGGTGCGAAGAGAGTCTTTCCTGGGGGCGATAGGAAACAAGTGAACGACGGTCATTTACTATGGATGATGCAGTCGATGAGAGAAGTCGACCGCAACCTCACGAGCCTAGAAGTGGTAAGAATAGAATCGTTCCAGATTTGGTTGCAATCGGGATGTTTGATAGACAGGGTCGAGTACGTTGCCGATATGGCGCCGGCAGCTGGAAGGTGCCCATTCCATCGGATAACGGAGGGTCGATTTTCGAAAATCGAGGTCGCCGCGCGTGCTAGTGAATCACCCAAGACGAAGCAGCCGCCAAGCGAAGAGGTCTGACTCGCACAAACGATCATCGCGTTGTTCGACTTGGCAGCATACGCTCCAGTGTCCAAGTGCTGTATTTGAGACCAGTCCGGGCTGTACTGGCTAAAGATATCGTTAGTGAGCATAGAGCGGGAGCTAGCTGATGGCCAAATGCCTTGCTTGCTGTGCTACCCACGCGCGGAGCAACAAAAGCCCGAAAGTCTGGGCCGCACCAAACATGCACCCACCGGTTGCCAGGTAGAATCACGTAGGTGGTCCAGGAATCCAGTGAATCTGGTCTTCGACTGCGGCCTCTTCCTTTGCCGCTGTGATCGCACGTGGATACTCTTCACCAGCGCCAAGCAAGGGTGTGGCAGCTCTCACGTTGATCAACCCGCCTGAGTGAGCTGAGTATTGCTGCTCATAGCATGCTGGTCACACGCATGTATAGTGAATGTGGGCGAAAACAGACATTGAATCGAGCTGGACTGACATAAAACGGTGTTCGGGAAGTCCCCGTTTTTGGGACAGACTGCGCCGCCCGCACAGTTTCCATGACATTTCCCCAGACAAAATGTCATAGAAACTGTGCAGCCGAGCTTTGCTGAGCGCCGAGACTTCCACCGCAGGCGCCCGAAAGTGACAAGTACACGGAGGGAGACAGATTGTATATTTGTAGCGATGCGACTTCATGTGCTGGATGGCAACAGATAGGACGGCAGAGCAAGCTCTCTAGTCTTCACGTCGTCTGGCTTCTTTGAGCTCGAAGCAGGATTTCCACCTTGTTACTACTGGCTCTGATCACACCACAACGAAGACAGCGTAGCACCAGCACCATGAACGCGCTTGGATATGGTCAATTATGTATATTACCTACCAAGTGGTTGCTGATGCGCGGCCTCATGAGGCAAGCTTGCGACCGTGCACACCCCTCACCCACCTGTGCCCTCTGATGTTTCCAGACGCTCTGCCCTTGCGCATGCTCCATTAACTCGTCCTCCTAGCTCTGTAAAGCTGTTCTATTGACCTCCAGATGGGTAGCTGGAGAAACTCTTTGCAGCAGTCGCAACAAAGCATTTTTTTGCGGAGATGAAGCCAGATCCTGCTCTTCCGACCAATACCTTATTGACATCCATGCGCTTTGCTCTGCCGAAGAAGCCTTCGTCAGGAATGAAGACTGGTTCGTCGCGGCGGTGGGCGCAAAGGCGCTGGAGGAGGAAGTGCGGTCAATCGATCGAGTTTTGGGAGGTGTCCGGTCGTGGTACCAAGCTTCGTCTGTCCATACTACATAACTCCCTCGCTCGAGATCAATGCTCCAGTCATGATTGTCATGATCCCAATGTGCCATCGTTAGACAGGCTGAAGAAGCTGAAGCACTCGGACTCCTGACACCTCGTTCAAATCTTTACTGTAGCGCAAAGATTCCGTCATCACGAACCTCTCGTAGAGCAGCGCCAATGGACAGAGACGATGGAGGCCGGGAGTGTTGCTGGACGCCCATGATCAGATCACGCCTGTGGGTCTGCGCAGGTCTTAGGAGATTGCTTCTTCGATACACAGCAGATGAAGACGAACGAGTTCGATGCAACCTTTGACGCGGCCTGATGCTTGTTATGAGTGAGGCCTGGTGCCAGTTGACAGTTCAAGTGCGGGGCAGCGATTGATAGCTCGCACAGTTCCGCTGACGACTTGCCAGCAAAGATGTCATGGAAACTGTGCGGCCCGGGGCAGAGCTGTTGTTGCCTTGCCGTGGGCGAGGGCGACGCCTCATGCAATTTCCACACACATCAGCACCCTCACAAGCGTCTTGCCGTTTGTTAATGACACCAACGCGAACATGTCCAGGTGGCTCCAATGTCAAGCGAGAGCGAAGATCTCGAGCCGCTGGACGACCTGCTCAATCAATTGAACAACTGCGCGAGCCTTAAGAGCTTCCTGGTTCACTACCGCAGCGAGGCGCAAAAGGCGATTACAGCACTCGATCAACTCGGCAATGAATGCGACAAGAGATTCCAGCGCAACACAGGAAGTCCATCGGAGCAGTCAGTCACCGAGCAGCTCAAGCGAATCGAGCCAGTAGCCGCTGCCGCCCTTGACCACTTTCTCCTTCACAACACACTCGACATCTCCGACCGCCGCAAGCGTAACATTGCGCGCCCGCTCAAAGCCCTCCTCCACCCTCGACCAGGCGCTCAGGCTGCCTGGATCCGCCCGCACTGCCTGATCGCCTGCTTTGGCCTCAAAGGCGCCACCAGCCAGACATTACTCCCTGGACTCGAAGCGCTGTCGCAGCTGCCACAGCCTTTCGAAGAGATATACCAGGCGCTTCTACGCGCCCGCTCCGGAGCTCGCTGGCACGGGCCAAGGCGCCGCCAGGTTCAATATCGTGACCCCAGGCGCTGGGACAGGAGAGATCTGCACGCTGTGCTGAGTCAGTTCCCACGCGTTTCGCAGGCCAGAGAGCAATCGGACGAGCAACAAGTCCATTTGGAAGGCCAGCATTCTCAAGAAGGGCAGGAAGGTGAAGGAGAACAGGAAGACAGAGGACAGCAGGAGCAGCAGGAAGACGAGACACGGCGGCGCAACGAGGAAGAGTGGGCGCGGTCAGACGAGAGGGGACGATCGGAGGAGAGAGCGCGGTCGGACGAGAGAGCGGAGCAGGATCAGGAGAGTCAGATCTCGGACGCGCTGGTCCAGCACAATCAAATCCAAGACAACCAGCCGGCATTGTCTGACGACGGCAGTGCCTTCCAACTTGAGCTTGACGAGCCTGGGTACACGGCTGAGCCCACACCGGAGCAGGCCCGCCGTGCTGATCGAGGACAGCACTTGTTTTCCGACTCGGAGATTCCCCGCATCGACTTTCCAACACCACACTCACCTGACATCAACGACTACGAAGTTGGCTCTTCCGACGCCAGTCTGCTTCATTCGTCTCAGAATCCTCTGCCTTTGACCCGCTCTATCACAGATAGCTCTTTTGACACCAGTCTGCTTCATTCGCCTCAGAATGTCCTGCTTCTGGCCCGCTCTGTCACTCTGAGGGAGCCACGCAAACGTTTCAGCGGCTTCAGCGACTTTGGGACAGCGCGTGTGAACCCTCATCTTGCAGCGCCCGCCACGCATCTGGCTCTCGCTTACACCGACGCTTGCTCCATCGCTGACATGTCGAAACGATCTGCTGAGTCCACGCTCGAGAGCGGGCACAAGAAACCGTGTTTCGCGGCATCTGGCAGCTCTGACCTAGTCGAGCAATTGCTTGACATCCAACAAGCTCGCAGCTCGGTTAAGCTCCTTGCTTCTGCAACGCCTCAGCTAGATGCTTTCACAGTGTACACCACTTTACGGCTCATGAATCCCTCGCCGGAAGTCTGCTATGTTGTACAGCCGGAATTCATGTGCCCCGAAAACCTAACCGCTGCTGGCCATTGCTTGATTGACGACGACCGCACGTTGGTGCTCCTACCTGTTCAGCTGCAACCGTCCAAGTATTGGACCCTCTCGCTCATTGATTTGGACGAACAGCAGTACGAGATATTCGATCCCCGCCGCGACCCAGAAACGTTCGAACAATGCAGAGTAGCGACAGAGGCCTTTGCAAACATCGTCGAATGGAGAGGCGAACCGCTTCCAGAAGCTGGATGGTCTACTCGGACCAGCCCTTCCGCGCTTTGTCAGTCTGCGCATGAGGATACGAGTACAGGCGAGTATTGCATTGCTGCCGCGCTTGAGCATTTCTGCAGCCCCGCACAGCTGTGGACCACTATAAACCCTCAATTCTGGCGCGAGGCCTTGCGCGTTGCATTCGAGTCGCTGTCCGACTTCCACACTTCTGAAATTCAAGTAGGCAAGGACTTGGAGAACGCCCAAGACTCGATATCGAAGCTTGCCTCTTTCGAAGCAGCTGGCGAAATGGCCAGGAAGTACGAGCTGTTACAGGCTGACAACAGCGCTCAAACCGATTTGAAGAACCTGGTGGATGTGCTACGTCAGAAGGCAGAAACTATCAAGGGCACAAGTCCTGATTTTGCCCTCCTAGGGCAGAAGCTCAAAGATCTTGAGGCTCAGCAAGCTACCTATGCCTTACATCGCACGCAGCCAGAGCGCGCGAAGGTAGCTGCCATCCTCAAACAGTATATTGACAGGGACGCTGAGGAACTGTCAAAGCTAGTGCTGACAGCTCAAACATCCTTGTTTGTCATGGCGCTGGAGTCGTACGCGCGCACAGTTGAGAAGCGCGAGCAGACTCGAGCCCGGCAGTGTGAGCGCATGCGGAATGATCTGCTGGTTTTCTTGACTACTGCGACAAGCAAGTTGGTGGCTGATGGCAGAGTAGAGGGATGTTGAGCACGAGACAAGTAAAGTTACGGCTCAGGCTCCTGCTACTGCAGAAAGAGTATGAAGATGGAGTATTGAGATGAACCTGACCATCAATGGGCCTTGCTGTGTGAGGAAGTATGGTAAATTTTTGTTTTCGAGCAGTTGTCTGTGCAGGCTGACGGGACGCGAAGGCCCAATTGGCTTTTTAGTAATTGCAACGAAATCATGCCTGCCCAGGTGGCCTCATGTCTGAATCAAAGCTGTAAATCTCATGTATGTAATACTACAAGCTTCCTCCATTGACGCAATACCTCTGATACTTCAAAGAGCTCTGGAATCTGCCTGGCTGGAATCCGCCTGTCTGGAATGTCGGCGACCTCAGACTTGCAATGTCCTGATAATGCCGGTGTTGCTGCTGCGGCACAGCTCAAATGTCCTACATGTGTAGTGGCGGAAGGGTTAAGTCCGCCAGCCGGTAGCATTGATTCCACCTCCCTGGAGCGTACCCGATGTGCCTGAGCTCGAATGCAGGTGTTCCTATGCCTGTACATCGCTCATCACTATGACTGTGCGCTGCCTCTGAGGAGCAGCCCACGAGGCAGATATCAAAGTACTAATGCTTGAACTTGACAGACAAACGGCTTTGGAGGATCAGCTGGCATATTGGCCTGGCTGCGTCCTGGTCAGAAGCTAGGACGAAAGCGGATGGTGGACTCTCTTACTTCAACTACACCTCCGTCGCACGCCCTCACCGACACGACGTCATGCTGGCTTCGGTATCGTCATTGCAACCTTACTGGATGCCTACACCCTATCTAGCTGCTTTGTATCTCACTCCTGCCTCTGGGAGATTGGTTTTCCTCCCTCGATGCCGACACCAATCAGCTTGGCCTGAAGTGAGACCTCAATGCGGAATCAGACAAAATCATGCCTGTCACGCTTGCATCCTTCGTTCTCAACAAGGCATCGACGACATCACCGTCACCGCCACGCTTCCGTACGCCACGTAGCTACTCTCCGTAATCTCACATCGCCTCTGCGACCGGGGCTCCGGCTGCTCCAAAGTCCCGCTCAGAGCAGAGAGCACGCCTGCCTACCCAATTGTCTGCGCACCACGATATGATCAACAATGAATACCTTCGACATCTCTGAACAGTCGCCTCGCCTTGGAGCTGCGTTTATATGTAGAATGCGTCGCCTCTTAGGCGTATACTGTGGCTTTTACAGTACGACACAGCCACGCTAGACTTCTGGGCAATCAGGCCACCTCAGGGCGGTATTGAAGAAGCAATCGCAAAGAGATCGATTTCAGTGAAAAGCACGAGTAGCAGTTATGGACACACAGAAGACCACTCCATGGAGTACGAATCCTCACGAGGTTGGGGATGAGATGCGTCTTGGTCGGAACTCAGCATGTTGATGGCTGATGGCAGATGGACTGTTGACATTTACAAGCTGGGCTGATGGGTCAGGCTTTTGATCGAGGGTTGACAGCTCCGAAGGATGCGGCATGACTACGCATCAGCAACACTCACGTCGAGTGTAGAGGGCGTGACATTGCTGTGGAGTCTAATGAACAGCTCTGCTTGAGATTGACAAGCTGTGTCAATAGTTCAGGCTTTCGACCGAGAAATAACAGCTCCGAAGAGGTCAGCATGACTGCGCATCAGCAACACCCACATGGAGTACAGAGGGCGGGACATCGCTGTGGAGTCCGATCTCACAGCTCTGCCACAGTCCGTTCTGCCCCAAGGTCAACAGACGCTAGCCATATGTCGAAACGCTTTCCAGACGGCCGTCTCTTCGCCTTCCATTTGTTACTGCTCAATACCAAGCGCTCAAACGCTGTGCAACTGGCAGCGCACTCTAACACTAGACCATGAAGAGCTAAGAGAGCCTCTCCTGATTGATACTCTCCAGCAAGGGGGCAAGAACAAAGTCAAGCTTGGCCTTAGCAGCCTTTCGCGAATTGCTCTTTACCCTGCTCTGGCAATACCTACCGCGCTAATGCGAGACCTTTACGCGTGCCCGCTTTTATACTGCAGGAAGCGACGTGCTTGCCGCTACGGGCGTCGTGATGTAGGACTAGAAGCAAGTCCTTCGGGGATGAAGGCGCAATGAATACAGTGACGAGGGAGGCGACGGCATCACCGGGTCGGCCGTCCGCGAAGAGGAAGAGCTAGCTTGCGTGCCTATCCTGCCGCACAGCAGCTTCGCAGCACGTGAACAGATGAGTTTCTTGCGATCCCCTTCGCGATTTCGATGAATACATTGAGGGCGAGCAGAACCTATTCCTGCTATCGACCGCTGACTAACACAGCGACTTTTGTCCAAGCAATAGTAGTGCGGCTATCACTGATGTGGATCCTGTGGATCTTAATGTGGGCGGTCCTGCATGTCTTACTTTTCATCACCACCGCACTGTTGCGCTTGCTATGCGGGATTGCCTAGTCTACACCAGAATTCCCAAGACCTGAGCTACAGAGGCCCGCGATATGTCTGGACGCTCCTAGGGTTCAGGGTCACATTTTAGCTTACTGCTCATAGAAGAGTCTTCCCACGAAAAGCGCTCCTAGAGACAGTATGAGCGACTGCCACCTGCCGGTTTCTAGGCTACAGTGGTATTGCGCGCTGCACGTCTTGGACATGTCCGGTAAGGCCTGGCTATCTTGCACTAATAAGCAAAATCACCTGCATGAATAGGAACGGTAGATAGAGTGATGGCGTTCACTGTCAGGTTTGTCGCATATGCAGCGATCTTTCAAGCAACACTGCTAAAGAGTAGTCTGCCGCAGTCTTTCTCTTCTTTCGTCGGAACACCTTTGCTACGAGGAAGTTGAGCTTTCGCCCTATCGTCTCATCTTACACACTACGCATACATACTCTGCAATGTCCGCCACGAACAAATTCCAAGAGTTATACCGCCTATTGCATAAGCTACAGCTCGCAGACATTATGGGAATCTCTGTTCCCAATCTCGTCGCTAGAGCCACGTTCACGTACTTTGTTACTCAGCCTGAAGGCACCTACTTTCAAGCCTCCCTTAGCATCCGCTGCGTTAACGCCGTCTGCGCCCTAGTGCATATCGCCGGCATCTGTCTCTACACGCGCTAGCAACAGGGCCTGTTCGTAATGCTCTCGGAGCAGAATTATAGAGCAGAATAGGAGGGGAAAGGGCAAGGCCCTCATTAGGAACATAGCGATTTCGGGGAGCTAAACTCTAAGCGCCGAGGGCAAGTCCTGGCAATAAACCACCTGATTTCGAGGAGTCGGGAGGTACACCACAGTCTTAAGGGCAGCACAGTCAACTTTTTGGAGTGAATGCTACTAAGTTTGTATCCAGCTGAACGCTTAATACAGCCTATGCGGACATGGAAGTGAGGCGGTGCAATCCTATACCGTAACCTCGCATTTAACGCTCTTGCTACAGTCTCATTCCTGCTATTTCCGCCTATCTTCGGTACTACTATCATCGATCACCATGCCGCTGCACACATACTACAGCCATCTCCGTCCACCTCTAATACTGTTATCACGCCCTATTGTCTTGTTGCTTCTTAGTAGTACAGGTATCAATCTGCTTCCTGCTCGCTCTGTCTCGCTACGCCTTAGCAGTACCAAGTCATTACACCTTACCGGCGGCATTCTAGCTCTCCTTAACGGTACCGTTCTAACGTAATTCCTTGACAGTATCATCTCTAACTGGCTCTATCTTGTTACTACTTAACAGTGCCAAATTGCGACGCCGTACCAGCTCTATTCAGCTACATCTTAACCGCGCCAGCACTACCCTAGTACCCTTCAGCAATACAAATCACACCACTAGCCACCCTAGCTCCATTATTGTCATCCTCGCAATCCTCCACTCTGTAGTCTGCAAAATCCGACGCTAACTGGGTTCAATAGGATGAGGGTCCGGACTGTTTGTGAAAACAGTGCTTCCGCCATATGACAGAGGTGGGTGGTAGAGAGAAGAGGGCAGCGATGAGGACAAGGAGGCGTTAAATCTTAGGCGGCAGTTTTTAGGGGAAGAGCACTCTTCGGACTGTAAAGTACTCCTCATCTAATAGCGTGACGTGCTCGACTTATCGCGACTGCGTTAGTGCAGGTGCTTGCCTCAATATTAAGAATACCATGGTGTTGGCGGCGAGCCGTTGCGGTTATGAAGATTCCCGCTCTCAGTTGCTTGCTTCTTTATATTTTGGCGAAATTAGCAGTTCCAATTGTGCCACCAAGGCGCACAGCGAGTCGCACTCTCCAACTCTCGCCACTTTTGCCTAGAGTCCTTGACGCCTGTTATGCTGACTACCCGGGCCCTACAAATGCTAACCGACAATTCGCTACAGCTAGCTCTTCGTGCGGCTTAGTCGGCGGATACATAATGTCGTGGATCTCCGGCTCCTTCGGCAGGGCTGTGAAGCAAAAGACTGCTTTGCAATCGTGGATAGTAGAATACACTGCTTGGATCATAGCGTAGTATTGTCAGCAGTTGCAGACATTGTGTCGCAGGATACTGATGGATGTAGGAGGGACAGGGCGCTGCGTGTTGCGTAACGCGACCGCTGGCAGATTTTCATTTTGACTCGGTCGAGGTGGGAAAGGCGTTGTCTCCTTGATGGTGGCTCTCTCCGGTATGTCGTAAACTCGGGGAAGCGGACAGGTACTGCGTCATGCCTGCAGTGTCCGAGCCAAGCATGGCGTTTTCAAGACTGGGGATAATGGTGAGGGAAAGCGACAGCAGCACTGCGATCAATGTGGCTTCACTGCAGCTGCTGCTCCTGCTCCTACGCTGAGTCTTTTTCTGAGGCTGCGGCATTTGGCGGCGAGAGGAGTCACGCTTTATTCGCTGGGATGTGCTGATCACAGGAGGGTCTGCTATCTTAGTGGTATATCTCAGGAGGTAGTGATGATGCGAAACCAACGACCTGCAAGTGTGACACTATGGCTCTACTCAACGGCTGCGCAAGGGCGTTAGTACCGAAGTCGTCTTCAACAATGTTCAAATCCACAACCTTGGGTGGCGAAGATTGCAAATGATGCGGCGAGGGTGGGATGACAAACTGTGAAATGTACATGGACATATCGCTGTGATGCGGCCGAGATCGTTGGCCGTTACTTTGATCAAAACAACCACCCGCCACCATCAAGAAAAAATCTGATCCTCAATCATCCTTACATAGCGATCATGACGGAGAGTCGCAGATTCAGGTCAGATGGCGTGTCCACCAATATCGCCATCGTCCATCGCTATCCGATTGTACTCCATGAGCACTATGCAAAGTCAGGACGCCACATCAAGACCAGCACTTCTGCCGTAGCCCTCTAACCCATTGCGAAGCCGTCGCAGAGCTGGAAGTGAGAGGAACCGCGGAGACGTTGCCTGAATGCGTCGTCAGTCGCTGTGGTGTGTTCTGACAGTTTCCTGTTCTCGATTCTAGGAGCGTTTACCGGCATGTCGAGGGTCAGGGAGAGAGAGTGCGAGGTGAAGCATTCCCGAAGGAGAGTTTGAAAGGAATCAGAAATCTGATCCACCCACGGTGGCATGTTGATGCTTCGGAAGTGATATCATTCGCAGTATCTGCTTTGTGTGGTCGTACTGTATATCTTCGACAGGTCTGTTCTTCTCCTTGTCTTCCTGCGCTGCGGTCACCTGCCCTAGCAATAGTGGGCTTCCCAGCTCCGCCTCGTTTACAGACACTTCCGTCAGCTCTTCAGAGATCTTTTCCAAAGTGACATGAGCATTTGCATTGTCTAGTATCATCACGTCCTCGTCATTCCTCTTCCTCGACCTTCTCCAACTTCCAGCGCCGACCTTTCCTCTCTGTCCTGCTGACCTCGCTCTTGACTTGACTGTTGGCATTGCGCTCGCCCAATATGCTTGTCCGCCTGGTGTCGGATGCTTGTCTCCTTGTCCTCTGACCTCAACCTCCGAAATTTCATCCAAAGTCCAGCGACTCTGACCACACTGCTCAGCCTCAGCGAATGGGCGATGACGAGCAGTACGTTCTCCGACATTCAACGTCCTGGGGCAATAGAATTGAAGGCGCGTTGTCAGAGCTGTTGCCGTTGCTCTGCCCTCCCCAATCCTGAACGGCTGTAGCGTGACTGAATGCTGTCAGCTCACGCGACGATTCGGCGCCTCCGACTCTTGCATCGACAATAGTCAAAGAAGGTTCTGTAGGCGAAATGCAGCTGAAGTGGCATCTGGTTGGTCAAGGACAGTTGCAGACGACTTGATCCCTCAACCAGCTCTCAGCGATTGCACAACTTGATCCTCCTTCACTCTTTGATCATAGCGTCTGGACATTGCGCTCTTGTGCAGAATGGAGACCATGATGGACCGACAGGTGAGGTTGGCCTCAGCGTGTCTGCGCCTGTCTAAGGATGCCTGTCTGGCGAGGGTGCAATCTTTGCTTCGACAGCCGTCCCAAGCACACAACAGTGCGCCTGCGTTCATCCTAGAACGTATGTCGAATGCACCTCTCTGCGAGCGTAGATCCTGGACCCAAGGGAACTCGCGCACTGTCCCGATAGCATCCTGGTTGTGGACACGAAGCAAGAAGGAGTGTCATGGTGGTCGTTTCCCTACTGGAGGGTTCGCTGTAAGAGGAAGATGATCGCTCGGTGGTCGTCGCTTTCGGCCCTGCCAAACTCGGCGGGATGCGGAAATGTTTGTGGGGGAGCCTTCATGGGGTGGAAGACTCGGCCTCTGCACGTGACCAGTGGCTCAAAGTTGCGGCCTCACCTCACATAAGCCGACTTTCGCGTGACTGCAAGACCGCAAATTGCTCACAGAGCAGTGCAATCCTGCAGTGTACAGGGCACAATAGCAGCAGGACAGTGGAGATGCTAGTGGCGAAAGCTTGGACGCATCTCCCTTTGACATCGCAACGCCCGGGCATATTACAGCCAGACTGGTCGAAATAGTAGAATGGTCGACTCGCGAGCTGCATATTTACTCTGTGCGCTGTCACATCGGCACAGTGGGTGTCACATTTCCACGGTCGGCCAGATGCAACTTAAGCCTCGAACGCACTGCAGTCCTGCAGTGCTGCTTGACAGCGCCGTAGCAGTACCGAGACACGCCCATCAGCTAGGCGAGGCGGTTTTGCAAATAGCGGCGCAGACTGTATTTGACCAACCAGCCTGCCACTCCAGAGGTCTGACGAAAGGCAGACAAGCAGTCCAAGCATGCGACGTGATTATAGTGCCCCTACTCGGTAACTTACGAGGAAGTCTCTGTCTGACCAAAGCGGTGAACATATCTGAAAAGAGCAGTACAGTGGCGAGTGTTGACTAGGACTTAGTTATACGACTCAGTTTCTGTATGCACGATAAGTAAACGAGTATCGTTCCACATCTGGCTCCACACCTATTATCATTGCAAAACAAGCCTGGCCTATCCATCTTCACCGCCACCTTACGACATGCTCATGACGCGCTCTTCTAGACAGCCCTTATATTTCCTTGGTATTACATCGAGTGTCCTCTGCCATGCCACTGCAGTTCATCATACCCTTCGAGGCTTACTGATGATACAAGAAAGCAATTTCAGGATCTGTAACTAACTACCAGACAATCTCCTTCGCCGAGCCACAAACAGGCCGCTGTCCGATCCTCCACCACAGCCACGCAGATCAACAGTCGAATAAGCAACACCTGCATTCACCTCCTAGGTCTCTAGTACTCCTAGCCGCGCTCACCTCCTCGCCCAAACAACTCTCCACCCTCCAGACGTCTTAGCGGCTCCATTCCTGCTGTAATATCAGCGAGTTCTTGTTAGCAACGCCGCCGCCAGGTTCTTCACCAATTGCAATTGGCGAGCGCCCAGCTGCTGCAGCGAGTGCGCTAACAAGTGCTAGAAGGGCTACCACAGTGGACGGTAGGTGAGGTGGAGGGCAGATGCAGGAAGAAGTGAGTTGAGGCGACGTCATATACGCCTTTCTCTGATAATACCCCGGCACAGTAGAGTCCGTAAGTAGCAGCCGGAGAGCCACAGACCGAGTTGCTCCGAACCAGCAGTTGTGGTGCAGTATTGTAGTAATATCGCATAGCCTTGAAAATGGCGCGCATATAGTCGAGAGCAGCATCTGCGTCGCCTCAGACATGGCCGCACCGCCTATCATACATGTGTGAGATGCTATCGAGAATTCTCCTCTATACCCTCATTGCCAAAAACTCGTCGACATCATGATTCCTCCCTCCTAATCAAATGGAGTCTAGTCTCTACACTGAAATACAGCAGGCATGTCAAGGGTCGTTCGAGACTAGATGTCGCACCCAGCCGCGCAGCACATGCTAGCCTCAGGTGATCGAGCTTCTACAACGCTAGATGCGGCCTCATTCTGCTATCTCAAAAGGCCTATTGCTAACTTAAAAGACCAAAGCAAACCTCTGCTCCCAAGTGCCGCACCTACAGCCTCTAAAGGGTTCTGTCCCTAAAAATCGAGGCGTTCTGTAACTGCTTCGAATCTGCGCCAACAAGACTCAAATGCAGCAGCGTCACTAGTAAAGCGGTCCCAAGTCCACAGCACATTTCGAAATTGGCACAAGCCTTTAGGAAATGGAAGAGGCATGTTTGTCACATTGTAGTACTGTTCTAGTCATTTGGGTTCCTGGCAGGAGCTGGAGGCTTCTAGGCATTATGTGGTACAGGTATATATTTCCTGAGACTTAGCATCTGCTATTCGATTTCTGCCCCCAAGAAGTGCTATAATTCACCCCGATGCTGCGTCGGTCATCGAGTATCAAGAAATGTACAAGAAAGGCGACTAGGGCTGACATTTTAGAAAACCTGCATAGCGCCACTGTAACATGATCTCGAACGGTCCCACGCCGCGCTAATAGAGAACATTACGGACAGAACATCAATTCCCTACAGCAGGAAGGCTCATCCACTAATGCGTCGGAGATGGCATTTCTACTGCTGTCAGAGGAGCTCCTAAAAAAGGCTACAACCACGTTGTCTTCACTCACCGGACCTCCAGACAACGACTGTCGACGACCTACGAGATGTAGCAAGATGCCACCGCCGCCCTGCAGGCCTAATGTCGTTTGCGCTATCATTGTCTCGCCATAAAACCGGGATCGTTTGCGCCATCTCTGTCTCGCCATGGAACCAGGCTCACTACAAGCTGGAGGTGTGATAAGACCTCACCCGTGTTCCGTATGTTAGCTGCCATAATCCTGCCGTGCGCATTCACCGCCCTGCCGCCGAACATTAAGCCATATCAACCGCTCAGTGCGCCTGAGACCTCTAGAATATTCGCCCATACAGAACCAACGACTACCTCATTAATAAACCATCCCGAAATCCGACACAGAAGACGCCTCCCGCCGCAAGACTCACCCGTCGTTCAGCCATCACATCAACCCCTTGAGCGATCCGCGGCCCGAGCTTCATACCTGCACCTCTATCGGCTGCATTGACTGCGTCGTCTGCGAAACAGTCCTGAAACCTGCTGGGGGCCCCTAGGAAAGGACGAGGAAGGTGGCAAGGCAGAGAAAACCTAGTAGCTGGAAGCGTGTCCGACAGTCAACGCAAAGGAACAAACAGCAAGGCGGCGACCGAGAGAAACATGCGGACAACAATAAACCGGGCAGGACGCAGCAAAGACCGCTTCATCGAGCCTTAGGACTAACACGCAAGATACCGCAGTTGACAGGTCAACAGCATTAGCCAAGTGGCGAACCGCAGTAGTGCAACTGCGAAGATCTCGCACTGCACAAGCATTGCTGTAGAACAGTCTGCTCTACAGCTCGTACTTAACGCCAAAATCCAACGCTGAACAAGGCTTAGAAGAATCCAGCCTGGCCTAGTGACAGCTTGGACAAGTATCGTCAAGGCTGGAGAGTACTAGCAACAGCGAACGAACCACTGGCATCACCTGCGTGACTGCTATGCTAGAAAGATCACCACACTAATGACAACGTTCTAGGCGCAAGCCACTACCCAAACCATCCTAGGATCCGTGCCAGGGTAGCTAGCTCCAGGGTCATCATGCCTCGCACCAGTCCCGAAGCGCCAACTCGTCACATATCAAAGAACTTGGACAGTTTTGTGAGCGAATGGCGCAGCAACAAGCCCACAGGGTTACAATGTCTGTGCCCATCTCTGGACAGGCCACGCAGTCACGTCAATTGCAGTGCAAAAGATGGTGCACAGCTGTGCTGTGGATTCAACGACGCCACCAGAGTCGAGATCATTATGAGTACTGCAAATCCGTTGGAAGACCTGACACTTGACCTGGAGACGTGCGTGAAGATCGCGATGACACGCGAGGAGGCCGTGGCTGTGGCAGTTTGGACGGGCATCACTGGCAGTGTTCGCAACAGTCAACTATCTATTTGATTGACCATTGCAGTCTGAAGGCGTCTGCACGAGATTGGAGGCTTGAATGTTCTCCTAGTTTGTGACAGAATAGCGTACAAAAGTGGCCGTTGCATAAGGTAGTTTTCTCCATCATCGCTGCCGTCGAGACCTGTCCTGAAGCAATGCCGCGTAGTACACATGATCGAGTCGCTTGGTGGTCTCGTCATTGTCATCCTCACTCTGTGTGGCACGAGTAGAAGCGTTGTCAAAAACGGTCTTCGCAATATCTTTGGTCGCACTGTTCTCGATCGCAGAGTCCTTGATCGTACTTCGCCAGTCTTGGTCGCAGCATAGCAGCGTGCCATCGGCTCTGTATTGGGACGCCTGGAAACCATGCTGGCGGTGCGCACAGCGGCGAAACCTTGGATCTACCGGACCTTTTACGGCAAAATCGTCGACTTTCACTATCTCTTGCTTAGCAAAAAAGTGACCCTATAACCAAGATTGCCCAAGTAAGCACAGTGCTCTGCGCTCGATTAAGTAGTGCAAGATGCTCGATTTGGCTCGTGTGAGCTTTGGCAGCTTGTCGTCCTTCAAGTGCTCGTTCAGAGGTCTTAATTTATGCTTCGGGGGTTCCACTCTCGGCTGCCTGCGTCTCGATTTACTTGCGGAGCTCTGCAGGTGCCGCAGCATAGTAGTGCAATTGCCAGCTTGATATAGGAACGCTAGTGCTTGCATGAAGGCGATATCCAGATCCTCGATCCATGCTCAGATCGATGTCTTTGCCGTAGAATGTTCCACAGAAACTTGCATTCAGACTGTCAGGAGTGGAGCCAGCCTGCAGTATGGTGTCGAGGCCCTGATAGCGTCTAGAGTATCTTATAAGGCGTGGATGTTGATCAAGGATCTTGCTGGATTGATTGGAGCGGTATTCAATCGTGTCGGTGAAGGCTAGCGACATTGGCGTCGATACTCCGTACAAGACCACACCTTGCCATTCGTCGCAGCGTGAGTCCCAGCGCAAGCTCGTGCGACCATTTCGAGCCGAATAGCATGATCTCGCTCCTCTCGAGTCTATATGACAGCTAGCTATAGTCCTATAGCAGCAGCAGTCGTCACACTAGCTTGATCTAGCCGGTGTAATCGTCACGTTGCTACTTGACCATCGTGAAAGCCTTCGAATCCTGGCTTGCGGCGTCGAGATCTGCATACACGGACTTGCCGATGGCGCTGGCGACTAAGCAGCACCGAACCAAGGCCAAGGTATGAAGACTGGTGGTACGGTCCAATGTAGGCCTCATGTCCATGTTATGATGGCTCCAAGCCAGTCTCGACGGTTGATGTTGAGGTTACTGAGCTAGCGGAGTACCTGGTTGCCCATGACATGCCCCATACCAACTTGATCTCGTGCTATAGGGCAAAGCAATCGTGGCTCTCGTTTGAAGTACCCAAGCTGGCACGAGCTCCTGCAGTGCCTTAATCGAGGTCTGATCCTTTGAGAGTATCCAGAAATTGGCCTCAACCTACACCTGCGCATACTCTGTGACATGAGCCAATCATTGCTCTTGCCATACAATAGTCTTCTCGATTGTGCTCACCTGTGGCCGGTCTTCAGGCTCGGTAGCTGAGGAGCTGACCGTTGGAATACCACCAAGCCGTGACAGCGTTGGCGGCTCGATGGCCTTGGCAGTATTCACAGATGAAGAAACGCATTAAACGCATGATTGTAACTGATTCATGCGGCTTGAAGGCGCCGATCTTCCGTCAAAAGTCGCAGGTGCTTGTGTGCTCAGATCCTTTTCGGTGATGGCTCGTCTGAAAGCGATCAATAGGCTATATGCGATGAATGGAAGTCAAGTGCCTTATGGCAGGGGCTCCGAAGGAGATTGTTCTTTGTAGCTGCAAAAGCAATATGTACTGTCGTATGCATCTACCATCAGCCTCGTCTGTCCTTTGCCATTCACGCAGGCTCAAGTCTGTGCGTATTTCAGGACGGCATTGCGGCAACGTATCGAAGAGAAAGCAAAGAGCTCGTTAAGGGGACGCGAGCTCGTTGACGGGATCGTAGTAAAGCGAGTTATAGACATACATTGCTCGATCTGAGCAGCTACAGCATCGTCGCCCTCACCTTAGCAAGCTCATACATTCACGGCTCGGTCTGAGCGGCTCCAGCATCTTCGCCCTCACGGTGATAATCCAAGACATGCATAGGCAGCTCCGAATCCTCTGCCCTCACCTTGCCAGTCTCGCAGCTCCGTAGCGCCCTGCTGCCGCAGCATGGTAGTCCGTCAAAAGCTGCCGCAGCTCCTCTTGTTCCTCGAAGAAGATGTCCACTTCGGCCTTCCAGCATACGAGCCAGCTCTTCACAGCAGCAACAAACTCAGCTTGCCGTACCTGTGCTCGAGCAGAGACAAGTTCCGCCTCGTAGATCTTGATAGTTCTGTCAGATGCCTTGGCTTTCTTGGCAATGCCTCGATTTGTCCAGTTCTTTTCATCTTCTCTATTGCTGGCAAGCTCGTCTTCCAGGTCTTCAAGCTTGAAGATACTGTCTGAGTTACATTCGAGAGCGCAGAAGAAGTCTTTGACAAAGTGGCAGACTGAGGCTGGCGGTAGAAAGGCGGTCAATTTCTCAAACCTGTCTGCCGCGGCAACAGATGTGTGCAGAGTGGTGGCAGGTGTCTTTGGTCGCCGGATGGGTTTCCCTGCTCCGCCGACTCCAGTCTTCCGACTACCGAGCGCTGCAAAACCGTTTCGCAAGGCTTTTCGCAGAAAGCCAGCGTCTACGGCTTGTTGCTCGTCCGTGTTAATGCGGCGAAAGATGTCACTGTCACCCATCTGAAACACGGCAGCCATGATGCAGAACAATGCTGGGTCCTGCCGAGCTTTTGGATCCAGCCGATATTTGAAATCGAAAGGTACGTCCTGAAAGTCCGGTGGAAGAGCTGGGTATTGGAGCGTCTCCATGAACGCCTCCATTGCAATTCGCGCAGGTCCTTGGTACTGCTCCGCGTGTAAGGGATCGTATATTGCAAATTGGCCCTCCTCGATATGCACAGTCGCTATACAGCAATGCGACGTCGAAGGAAAGATGAGGGGCACCAGCAGATGTTGTGGTAGATCATCCTTGTCGCCCGCAATCACGTAGGCTTCCTCCGCAAGTGGATCTGAAGCTTCCGGGCGTACAAAGCTATACGGAACAATATGCCAGGTGTCCGGCTTGAGGAATGATAGTGCGGAGGACAGACCTCTGGCATCAAGCCTGCCGCCGTCCCTGTTCAAGAGCTCAGCAATGTCGTGAGCTTGCTGGTCGGTGAGATCTGGCATCAGCTGCGCCTTCAGATAGGAGTCATCAGGTACAGGTCTCGGTGCGCTCGATTTCTCCGGCTGCCTTAGTCTCTTGGAAGGACCAGCTGCTGGCGAAAGTGCCGTTCGCTTCAGGCACGCAGTTGACACAGCTTTCTGAGAAGCGGGATTTGGTGTGCCGGCGAGCAAAGATCTGTCGGAAAAGAAGCTGCTGACCGTGTTGGAGCGTGTGGGACAAGGTATCATGCTTCGTGAGCTTTGCCAGCACGCCAAAGCAGCCGCCGAAGATATGGTACTGATCTCGATTGGTGGTTCTGTGCGGCCAAGTTCAAAGGATTGCTGCGGAGGACTGCGTGAAGGTGTGCTGGAACAGGTGTAGAAGGAGCCGTTGTCTTCGTCACTAGCGGCATGGCCAACTGGACCAAAGAAGCCGTCAGGCTCGTTGTCAGACTCGTTGTCAGACTCGTTGTCAGACTCGTTGTCAGACTCGTTGTCAGACTCGTTGTCAGACTCGTTGTCAAGCTCGTTGTCAAGCTCGTTGACCAGCCAATTGTATTGATGTACCTCGTCGTCGTCGCTGGCTCGAGTAGGCCCTATGTCGTGTTCTTGGCGTTCGCGAATGGCTGAATATCCAGACTTTGTGGCCTTATCTTCTCCGAGGATTGCGTCCTGTCCATCAGGCAAAGCTTGCTGGATCCCCTGGTTCTCTTCTTGACCTGGCGTGCCTTCAGAATCATCGTCGCTGTATTCTTGCCTGCCTTCAGACACGTTGTCGCTGTCTCCTTGCGCGTCAGACTGCAGACCTGGCTCAAGCTCTCCAGCTGAGCTCTTGGCATGATGGCCGTTTTGTGCTGGAGGATCCTGCTCGACCGGCTTTGTACGGGTGCCCTTGCCAGCTGTGCGAAGGTCGCCGGGCTTTATCTCACGACCGACGAGGCTAGTGAACGCCGTAGTGAGGTCAGCGGTGGTCCACCGAGGTGCAGGTCGTGACGGACGATGCGTCTTCTTCCAGCGAGCGTCGCGAACGATGCAGGAATGCCGGTAGGCGAGCTCGAAGGATGTATGTTGGGCGCATAAGAGCAGTGCGTTGAGAAACTCCCGCTTGCGTACGTTGTCAAGGCCGAAGCAGAGCACGAATTCGAAGGGCTGTATGTAGCCCAATCCGGATTGAAAGAGTTGCTTGTACGCGCCGCGTACGTTCGTGGTACTCCTCGATTGCGCCGGCAGCACGTGCTCCTCGATGACAGCGTTGATGGCGGTTATGGTCTCGGGACTAAGCGCGACATCTGCCAAGATGCCTGGCAAAATGCTGTCGCTTTCTTGAAAGTTGTTAGAAGGGCCGGTTGCGGTGGCGGTGTCGGTGCGATTCTTGCTGCGCTTCTTGCTGCAGAGCTCCAAACGGCGCTTCTTGTCGCAGATTTGACCAATCCTGTCCAGCAGTGTATGCTGCTCGACAGAAGAATGTAGCAGTCCGATTAACGAGCCTTCATCCTCCTCCTCGATGTTAGACATGGGCGGCGAGTGATTGCTGCGTGTGTGCAGTCGCGCCAAAAAGGACTACAATTCGTTGGTGAACAGCAGTCGCGCTGGGCCACCCCACCTTCCTTAAGCACCTTCCTCGTGGCGAGCAGATGGCGTCACGCTCGCGTTGTTCTTCGTCGCGTCGGGTGCGCGCATGTGCGAGGAGCACAGAATCTGCAAGCCTGCAAGCTTGGTACCGTGACATGGGAGCCGAAGGAGCACCTCTATCGCTGAGAATCACCTGTGCAAGCCACCGGATCCGAGTAGCTTCAGGGGCACCTAAAGTTGATCGATCGTCTTGAGGTGTTGGCAGCCTTAGGTCCCAGCGCAATGCTTCGAGGGTGTCTGGTGGCATGTCTCTCTCAACGCGGCCGCCAAATACCTATTGCTTGGGTCTCGTCGCTGTGGCAGCATTTCACGAAGACTTTGACCATTTTGCTCGATTCACGATGAGAAACGTATGCGAGTATCCTCCTCACGCCTTCATCCACCGACAAAATCGTACGATCTTTGCACAGGAGCGACGAGATGGCCCACATTGTTTCGCATTCGCCTTGGCCCTTTTGCGACTGACCAGCAAAGATCTTCGGCTGCATGAGTCCCTTGTTGCTACGGTAGGTCTTCCGGTTGCGTTCGATTTTCTCAAACTTAGATGCACGCTTCGGCGATAAGTGCTTCGTCTTGTGAAGTCGCTTCTCAGGCGGTGCCGGGATCGAAAGGAGCCACTCCATGATCCGAACGCCTCAGATGCGCAGCAGCAACCGAAGAAGGGTCCGGACAGGCTCCAATCTGGACCTTGACCTCAGTATCACGCTGCAGGCGCTCAAATGTTTCACGAGATCGTTGGATAGCTCAGTGTTTCCTTTCTGCTATATGTTGTGAGGCTTGTACGAACGTATGGAAACATCTGAAGCAAGAGGGCACTTTGGCGAGAGCCAGCACGGCAAGGTGTTCCAGCGGCGACTGTTGGTGGAAGGCAGGCCCTCTGCTTGCTCCACGTTGCTCATAATCATTACTTTTGAGTGCTGCGCCATGGTTAAGTACCAACAATCGGTCTATACACCGGTACCTCGTGTCAGGCAGGTGCGCTGCTGTCTGTTGCGCATGGCCGCCACGATTATTAAGCTGCCGGTTGTGACATCAATTCCAACACTGCCTTTCCAGATCTTGTCTCGATAGACTGCTATACACGAGGTGAAGCATCTCCAAGTGCCTTTTTGATACCCTGAGGCCGTTGAATACCGTGAAAATCAGGCTGTACTTTGTGAATGGCTTGCTTAAGAAGGTGCCAAAGATATCCGATTGGACTGAGATCTAGTACGTATGGTGGTCAGTCCTTCAAGAGCTGGATTGCCTTCTGCCTCGGACACGCCTCTGCTTTGATCCGTGAAGATCATGTCTTCACCTCCGTCATTTTTCACGATTGCAATGAATCCTTGTCCGGGAGTGAGAAGAACACGTGCCTTTGCTTGCCAGTGCCTTGTTCAACCAATCAAACGTCTGAGAAGATATATTCAAGCCACTTCTATACGCCGTGAGATGGATACATTTGTCTGCAAAGGCCAACCTTCGTGCAACATGTACCTCGATGATGCTTCAGATTGGATGTCTGAAGGATGCCTCCAAAATAGACCAGCATCGAGGCAGCATATGCGCGAAAGCTCGAGAGGGCAGCGCTTTCTATGCACAGATTTCGATACGTTGAGGTAGTGGGGTAGCAAGCGGGACAATCGCAAAGTGGCGGATGTCAACTCTACTCCGTAGCCCCGGATGACTGCTGATTTGTTGGCAGAGTGCAGTCATTTCTGGCTCGCGGACATCTTCCGCGCTTGTGATCGCCATCTGCCCTGAGTTCCTGGATCTTTGCTATTGCTTTCTATATGTCAATCGAATCATCCTGATCAGGACACTCGGCAGCATCTTCCAATTGCGGTACCGCGACAACATCGGCATGCTGGTATCCAAAGCAGGCAACATGTCGGCAACGACGCTTAGTTGAACATGAGCGCGTTGACCCGTCCTCAACCCCCGCGCCAAGCGCCCTCTTCCCACTCGGCGCCCTCCACCAACAACAACATCCTGCAACGACATGAACGCCCGACAATGCTTCATTCACTATGTTTTTTCAGTGCCCTACAGACCTATCGCATAGACCTATTCTCTCCTGCCCGACGTAAAGTACACGATCCCCCAACGTAGTCGGCGCATAGTGCGACAATACAGGCAGGGCAGGCATGCAGGTAGCCGGCCAGTATCGTCCACGCGACTGCATTTGTAGCTGCATCTCCACCGGTGTCAGCAGCTGGCGGCGGGGAGATGCAGATGCGTCAGCGGTAGATTTATTAGCTGGACAGAAGCATCGGAACGGATGTGCGGAAGAGCAGCAGTGCGGCTATGGAAGGTGGCAATGGGTTTGGCAATGGTTGCAGACGGTGCCGAATACTGCTTAGTCGGCATGAAGGGTGAAGGGCGGAAGCAATCGTGCACAAGAGCAGAACGAAGGCCATCCCGGTAACGGTAATGACTCCATCTGGGCATAGGAAATGGACACGGCATTGTCGTAATTGTGGTCAACTGAGGGAGCGATTTCAGCCATCGATTAGTTCCAAGCAGAATGGACACGCTGCGCATTCACCACGAAGAGTCGCAGGCCTTTGATCCTTCGGGATCTTCACTCGGCAGCCGGTGTTTTGGCCCCCATGATACCAGTTTCTTCTCTCCTTCTCCACCCAGCCGCGAGCCAGAGCCGATTGGTGCCATGCTTCACGTGCCGGTATCTGGTCTCCCATCGTGTGGTGTGCACGTTGCCTGTCTTCTCCGCTGGCCCCATCGTCTTCGGTTCTGCACGCCGGCCTTAATACTTTGTCTTGCTCGATGCCGCATTACCTGGCTTCTCGGCCGACATTCTTTGATTCGCTGGCGGCTCAATCGCAGGCTCCGACTTGATCATAAAGACAAGCGCAACGGTCGTTTAACCTTAACGCGAATCCGAGGTCGCAGCTACTAAGGTCCCATTAACACATGGAGGTGGCCTTCGTCCTAGCTACTTCATTCTCCATGGTGTCTATTGCCTAGCATCGGCTTGCGCATGCTTATTCGTCGCGTACGCAATGGAAGCTGAGCAGTCTTCGACTTCACCAGCCAGCTGATCAGGCTCCATTCTCAAACACTGGAGACGAGCATTCACAGCCTCTCAAGAAGAGTCGCACTGTGAAGTCTTTCCACACTCCGGACTATGAGCCTTTTGGCGACTGCGCGTTCCATACGATGCTCAGACTTCACGAAACGTCAGAGCGGCAAACTTAAGCATCAGCCCATCAATCTACCAACCTCGTATACAGAAAGTAATGCCAGAAGCATCTCGCGTGCAAGAAGTCAATACTCGGCGCCCTGCGCAGCAGTTGAAGCACCTGCGAGGCAGGTCGCCATAGTTATTTTGGAGTTAACCGGCACTGCTGGCCCAAAGCAAGCGCCCGCACTACCTGCGATACCATCTCTAGCATTGCATGGCTCTGTCTGCAGCAGATGGGGGTCATGGTCTCGAATACACGCTTCCAATATCCCCGGAAATAGCACCTGCGGCGATCACCCTGCCTTTACAGAGCGCTCTTAAGAAACTCCTTTGCCGTGGCTTCAAGTAAGTCTATTGTCTGATGCAATTTTGACGCAAGAATCAGCTGTTATTCAAGCGTTACGCTTATGACACATTTCCTGTATCAAAGCTGGCTTGACGCTCGATGATCCATCAGTTTTCGTGACGAAGTTTGTGGTGAGCGCTCTGTACACGCCACGCCCTCTTACTTCATCATCGAGACACATGCAAACCTCTGTGGGGCTGTTCCTCTTGCCTGTCCTGGACCCTGTCGATCCTCACGTGGCAGGCCGGCTTAGGCGTCACAAGCTGGACTCGACGCGCAACTCCAGGGTAGGGAGTGCCGGGCCGATGCGTGAAGGCAACAGTTCTATGCTTGGGAGTATTGCTCGGAGGCAAGTCTTCTGGATTGAGCTCCGCCATCTGTTTCCCTTCTTAGAGCCGTGGATCGCGGTGGCTGAAAATGGGTCCTCTGCAAGGTCGATCTGGGCAGCTGCAGAGCGGCGACAGTAGCCAGGCGGTAGCACTGACCTCATCGTGTGCGTAGAAGGCGAAGTTTGCGCATCGACATCCATTTCGATGTCCTGGTTATCCGGTGTGGTGTGCAAGTAGTTGGCAGGAGTTTGTGGCCATGACATTGTTGATCATGAGGTACCAAGGAGGTGCTCAGATGCGTTCAAGTTGCCAGAGAGCTCCATTAAGCACACCAGCTCTGGAATTGGAGCAGATCACTGAACTTGACTAGGGAGATGTGAGCTGCGGGCGATAATGGGTTGGGCAGAGAAAACGGTTGCGAGGTTCTTGTGCCTCGCCATCTGACTCCTCCTAATCTGCCCAAGACTGCGACTTACCAGCCATGGTTTCTCCATCAGCATCTGATTCTGGATCATTAAGGACGACTCGGATCATCGATAGTGACTCTGGATCATCAGGGAGAGAGCTCCAGCAACTTCAGCCAAACCCATCTTTGGTTCTTTGTGACCATTAACAAATGCACACTCGAGGAAGTGGAGGCATTTTATCGCAGTGGACATGATGTTCCGACACAATCGGAATCGCCAGTCCCGGCCGAGAATGCCACATGCGCTTGCTTGAGACGACGGTAGCTCACGCCGCGGGACTTGTCATTAAATTCTGTAACAGCATCCGCGAGGCGGCTCGCGGCTATAGCGTCGGAGCTGGTTACGTTACTGAGGACAAAGGATGTGAGACGAGTATCCGGATGTGGCTTTAGCATCCGAGACATTGCTCGTCACAACGGCTTCTCACACCGCACCTATTCTCCCTTTGCCAATGAACGAAACAGTTGACGGTGGACCCACTTAGATCGATGATAACCTGTCCACTCTTACAATCAGCCACTACCGGCCGCAATCATCGTCAACCATCACCCACCGTCATCCATCACGGTCAAGCGTCACTGTTAAGCGGAACCATGAACCATCATCGATCATTGCAATTAAACTTCTGATGTTTCAAGCGCGCTATTAACCAAGGCGCTCTTGCTGCTCCGCTTTCATGTAGTGAGAAGGTGAAGCTGTCAGGACTTGACGCATCTGATGCCAATCCAGGTACTTGGCTTCCACGTCTACCTCCTCATCGTATTCTCTGGCTCGACGTGGTCCTCATCTGCTTCAGTCAAGGCTGATCCTCGGTCTCGTCACACCGAGCCTGGTCTCTATACTTCTGCCGGCTGTCTAATAGCACTTGCGACTAGGAGCATCTGTGGTGAAGTCCGGCTTTTGATACAAGGTCGCTTCCACTAGCTCAACGGTCTGAAGATTGCATTGTTCCTTGATCCAAGCCGACTCCTACTCTCATTAAGATGTTTTGACATGCTATACCTGGTGCATGCGAAATCGTTCACACCCATGGATTGCCAGAACGAAGAGTGGTCTTCCCGGTAGACCAAGCTAACGGGATTGCTCATCTGCCTTGGCGACATGCGATCGCTGGAGAAGCGGACAGGTGTACTCTCTGCTGCTCACACCTTCTGGCTCACAGCAAATCGTACCTGTGGCCACATTCGAGATCTCAGGACATGTGTCTGATGCATGCTCCAGTTGTATCTACGGCCTCACTTCAGCTGCCAGAAATGTCTGTCCGAGCGCGGTGCTTCCCTGGTCGGGAACAGGCACATCTCTCAAGCCTAGACCGTAAGATGACCAGACTCAAGCCGCGGAGGCCAGGGAATTGCGACGGATTGGTTTTTGCGAGCTCCTGGCTCGAACGCATCCGGCTTTTCCATGCACATAGTCGTCGCTGCTGTTCTTCGCGAAGGATTTGCAAGGATGCTCTCAGACTGGCTGTTAGGTCTAGTTGACTGTCTCCAAACAGTTGGTCCGACACCAAGCAAGTACTTGCAGGTACGGTGGTTCTTGCCGTGTGGGATCATATTAAACCAGGTGCTCGTGTCACTAAATCGTTCTGGGAAGGTCCATGGTTACGAGCGTCTCAGATTAGCATGCACCTTCGTGCAAATTAAGTGAGGTGTGTCCATGTATATGCCGAATCTGTGCCTTTTTTTTTCCTGCTGCTTGCTGGAACAACAACAGTGTCCGGAGTCGTTTGCACCTTTTGAAAGATCGCGCAGAAAGACCCAGAGATGTGACACATCAGTCAGATTCGTGAACCTGCTCCATGGCTTTGCAAATTTGCGGCTCCTTTCTTGGTCGTACATTGGCAGTGATTTCACCAGTCAATCGAGCATTTGACTGATCGACGCGGTTGACTGCAAATAGCAGCTGGCCAGGCAAGGCATTGCAGGAAGGGACTGACTGATTAGGGCGGTCAGTCCCTGACGCCGCTAACTTGCGGCGTTCGAATTTCCTATGGCTCAATGGTGTCAACCGCATCGAACGATAACTTGGTTGGTTGACTGATGGAATCACTGACCATTTGCCTTTGTATCTGTGCCATTTGCAGCTTCTCTTTCCATCCCTGGATCAAGAGACTCTCTTCACATGGCAGCCACTTTAGCCTTCGGCATCTTAGCGTTTGCTTCGTTGATGCACGCAGTTTGAAATTCGAACCGGCTCTACGGTCCTCGCACCTTCTTATCTGCAAGTCGTTCGTGATGTTGAGTCTGGACTCGCTTCGCTTTGCACCAAGCACCACCTCCTGAAGCAGTACCCGTGCTCGCAGCCTACGTCGATTGTCAAGCCGTCAACCCCCAACAATCATCAGGATTGTCATAGGATGAGATTCAAGCAATCATCACTAGGACGTTGCTCGGCCTCGCGCAGCGCCTACAACAAGCACTTGGTTGGCTGTCCAAGACCAACCCAGATGCTCCACTATCCGGCGTCAAGGACACTGGCGTACCACAGCTTCAAGGCGGTGTCAGTAGCACTTCGCGGTATCATCGGACTGGATCACTTACAACATCTGGGATGCTCGACTCAAAGGCTTACCGCATGTCTGGGATACCTGCTACCGACTCCCAGAATAGCGCCCGTTACCTTTCAATCCAATCATCATCAGCAGGTTCCCAACTGAAGCATCATGACAGACTGCATGACTACATAATTCGCCGTAATCCGTCAACGCTTGCGATCACACGCGGGACACAGGCTGCAGGCTTGCGGTTATTGGCGCGGCTGTGTGCTAGCATGCTGCATTGGGAAAGGAAGGTTACCGACTATGTGTTCCTGCCGAGTATGGTACGGCCCGGCAAGCAGGCAACCGATAGTGTGACGGGATGACGAGCGTCTGGAGCCATTGAGCGACGAGAAAATGTTAGTCGTCTAGCAATTCAAGAACTTAGTAGGACAATACGAGCAACCTGGTGTTTGTGATGGACTTGCTGCATGTAAAACGGCAGACCGCAAAGATTTCTGCTGAGCAGCCTGAGCGCACTCCATGTCGAAAGGGAATGCCAGTTCGGAGTGATCCAAGAGTGACTGTCTCGAGTTTCCATCATAGCTTGGGTTGAATGCGACAGAGCGACTATAGAGGTGCATCGTGAATTTGGTCATTTCTCGGGATCATGAATCCCTCATTGTGCTCCATCACGATTCTCGGGATTATGATTTCGTCGCGGCGCCAGATCATAATGCCTAGTATCTCCGAGCCCAGAGGATCATCAATCCCTTCAGGCCTGGAGTCCTCCAACAACACATGTAGTCCGCACTCAATCATCTCACGGTATGCACTCTCACAAAGCTGTGTTAATTGCATGTGCATGTGATGGAGATGGAAAATGCAGTACTACCGTCGCACGATGACAAGATCTCAGCCACCCGGCTCTCGAACTATAGCAGCAATGAATCGCCAGGCCTTGGACCTCCGCTAGTCGCACACCGTCCGCAGCGGGTTCAGTCGGCAGTCCTGTACTGAGAACCATGGACTTTCAATGCCGTACAGAGCAGGAGACGCGCGCCGGCTTCAGGTCCTGCTGATGCGAGCGATGATGTCGATGTGGTGGCACTCTGCACCACGATCAGTCATAACCTCTTTGCCAAGTATGATGCCACGAACTTCAATACTAAGACTAGGGACGGTAGCTCGGTTAAAGAACAGCAGCGCAAGCATCAGGAGGAGAGCTGAAAAGCTTCTATGAAGGTTGTGAACGGGAAAGACGAGGACAAGCGCAAGGCGAAAAGCACACGTACGAGACCCGCACGGGTGCTCACAGACAAGGCCTGCTATCTGGAGCCAAGTTTCAGGCGCCGGAAGCGACAGAGGCAGAGTTGCACTGTCTCTTACAGGAAATCTCATCGAAGTCAAAAATGAAAGAGTGGATGGCGCGGTCGACAGGAATAAGATATGGTACCGCAGACCATGTAAGCACTCCGGAGCTTTCACGTCACCGACCTCTCATCATCATCAAAAAGTCATGTGTCTTCTGCGACGTTCACAGGCGCCTGATTGAAACCGTCGGGGTGAAAGCTTCATCTACGTGCAGGCGGAATGCAGTACAACTCTGGCTGTGGTCCTTCGCTTCTCAGGCGTTGTGCCTGAAGATACCTCATTCGACCTCGCATGCTTTCCGCGGTACCAACATTGCTATTGGCGGGGCTGCTTGAACATTGTCTATAAGCTTCTGCATACAGTCTTTGCGCCAGGTCAGGGCGTATAAAAACACATGATATCCGGCCGCTGCCCACCATGGAAAAACGCCTTCTAGCTATGTCCTGTAGCCTCTGCGGACTTCCGACTGCCTCAACGCAATGCTGCCGCTGCTCAATGCTTTTAATAAGCGGTATCGAAGAAGATAGCCGACAGGATCTTCCAAATTTGAAAAGGTTCTGTGAAGATCGCTGTAGAGAGCAAACACTCTTCTGGCTCATTCCCTTATTACCGCTTCAGTACCAGCTCGTTTCGATGAGGCTTCAATGTTAACAGCTTGCGGACCTCAGCGACTACTTGGCGATCCTTAGGTCACCTGCTCGTGGTTTGCCTTGATGCATACAGCTTCTGCCGGTCCAGGCTATGGTACTAACTGTCTCCAATTTGCTACATCTCATCAGTCGTGGGTGGCGACTGTGCTCTTCCAGATCGCCTCAATTGGGATCTACCTCACCGATAATCAGCTGTAACAAGACAACCTTCGAATGCTTGATTGAGACAAATGATGCTGCAATATCCTTTTAGGTCGTCTGTCAAATCAGCCTCCATGCCAGCTTCACATCTGCGCGTTCATGCCAGACGGACGTGTTGGCCAGGCGTATCATATCTTTTTCTCTGCAAGGACACTCTCTACTTCGCATGGATCGCGGCCAAAGGATCTCCTCAGCGCCTCCACCCCTCGATCATTCGCCATTCCTGCCATCACCTTATGCCTCTCCACACAGACTGCCCTTCTTAGCAACCATTCAACATGCTACAAGTACTTGAATGAAGCAACATCCCAGGTCACGGCATGCAGATGCACAAAAGGCAATCGTGCACAAGGCAGCCACATTGACATATAACCAATCCAAGCCGAGCTTACCAGAAGCTGGACGTACTAGCAACTAGGTTCGTGTAGGGCTCGGCAGAAGAGAGCGTCTTCACCTTCACCGTCGCCAGCACCGGTATTTCTAAGCACCCCTTCGCCTTCACCGGCATCTTTACGAGCACCGGCCTCGCAGATGCTGTCTTCATCATCTGCCTCACTTGCAGCTCCGCCGCCGGCTTTGGCACCCGCTCACAAGCCAGCTGTCAAGAAGCGATGCATTGCAGTGTGCGAACAGTAGATCTACGACAAGCAACACAAGCACGCAGGAGCAGAAGCTGCCAGTCACTGCGTTTTCGCCTTTAACATACACCTTACCCATCTCATCACCTTTCTCTCCCTCGCTTGTATGGGTGAAGGCACACAATCTACCAGTCAGCCAACCAATTGGTTGATCGATGCGGTCGACAGCTAGATCGCGGATCCGAGGCCACCAATCGGGTGTCACGAGTATGAACGGTTCGGCTAGTCATACGCGTTGGATAAAAGCTGGATGGACGAGCCAACTGCTGTTGCGTCACTGGCGTCAACAACCACTCAACGGCTGACTGGCTGGTGGAATCAGCGCTGTAGGTTCTGCGGCAAAGGGCATGAGCTCCTCCCTATGAGCGCATGCTGGTTCCGAGCGAGATCAACAATACGCACACACCACTCAGGACCTGTTCGCCTTCCAGAGCTCAGCCACAGCATTGTCTATCTCCACACTGCCAGAATACAGCCGCCACTTATCATTTGACGAATCATGGAGACTTCTTTGCCTGCTACTATGCTTAGGTACGCAAAGATGGGATTGAGAGCTCGGCGTTGCAGTACACAAGCGCGGGAGGCGTTACCAGGGGCTGGCTTCATACGATCTCCCGAGCAATAACGTAATGCTTCGCATCAATGTATCCGTGAATGCTGCGCCCTGAAGTACGAGGAGATGATGAGAGGTGATAATGGCGCTGACGCCAGCACCATCTGTCGCATATTCTTGTTGCTCATATATTCTTCTCGCCAGCGCCAGCACTGTGGATGTCTTTCCTGAGCCTGGAGTGCCGTACAGCAAGCGATATGGTACTCGCCCTAGGCCGAAAAACTTGGTGATGGTCGCGAGGACACCAATAGTGGCCGGAGACATCTACGGTAGCAACAACTTCGCTGGACGGTACTTTTTAACCCATGTCATATTTTCTTCGACTTCGACTGAAGACTGGCAGTGCTCATGGCACCTTTGTGGAGACATCAGAAAGCTTCCCAACCTCCCAAATGTGGTGGCACAGAGATTGTAAACTTATCTCTTATTTATATATTTATTATAATAAAGCATTAGCTCTTCTATTATTTTTTTCTAGAGTGTACTTAATTTTAAACTTATACTAGCTAAGAAGTTCTATCTATCTAACCTATCTTTATATAAGGTCCTTTATAGTTATAAAGTATAGAAGATTCTTATAGTCTAAGTATATTATAAGTTCTAGTACTTCTTTATAGTATACTCTCTAGTATTATAGCGTAGATATAACTATAAGTAGCTCTTTATTATAGATATTATAGTTCTATTTAGCTAGTAGTATTTCTTAAGAATAATAAGTAATAGGCTTATACGCTCTATTACTTTCCTAGATAAGATATACTCTAATAGCTAGATTAGATATATTTGTTTTAATCTGTATTAGCTTATTTATATTAAATATTATAAGTATTAAGCATTCTACTATAGTGTCTTTTAGCTTCTAAAAGGCCTTCTAATATTAGTTGCTCTACTTAAACATAATGTCTTTCTTTATAAGATTTATAAGTACTACTAAGATTATTAAATAATCTTTAATAAACTTCTAGTTATAGTTTATAAGTCCTAAGAATACCTAAACGTTCTTAACGCATTTTAGTGTTAGCTATTCTTATACTACCTTAGTCTTATTAGAGTTAATACTTAATTTATGTATGCTTATAATAAACTCTAGGAACTTAACTTTCTTCTTATAGAACTTGTTTTTTTTTTTAGATTAACGCGCAGGTTTTATTCTTATAGTTTTCTAAAAACCTTTTATATGTACTTAATATATTATTATAGCGTTCTATTAGTATAAACCAGAATATTATTAAGATACGCTACTATAAAGTTGTTAAGATATTTCTATAAGATATTATTAATTACATTCTAAAAACTAGCTAGTATATTTATTAATTTAAATAGCATAACTAGAAACTTAAAAAGCCTATATTATAATCTAAATGCTATTTTTTACTCTTTGCCTATAGCTATTTTAAAGGTCTAGCATAGTAAACTACTTAGCTTCTATAAGTCTATCTTAAAGTTCTCTAATATTAGGTAGAAAGGATTAGTTTTTAATTATAATATTATTTAGTTTCTAATATTTTTATATATATTATAGTTTCCTATTCTTCTTTAGAACAAATATTATTAGTAATACTATTAAGGATTCTAATTTCTAGATATATTCTTTTGCTTTATTTTTCTATATTTATTCTTATTTAGCTTCTAGTTCTTTGCCTAACTTAGCATAAAGTAGTCTAAATAGTAGTACCTTTCTAGGCTAAAGTTAGATTTTATAGTACTATACCTAATATTTTAGTAAGGCTACTAATTCTATTTCTTCTTTAAGGAGAGGCGCAAACTTCTTATACTCTTCTAGAACTCTAGGTGCTATAATTTCACTATATACTATAACATCTTTATAATCTAGTAGACTCTCTCTAGTATCTATCTAGTTTATGCTTTATTATTAAAGTCTGCTATTTACTAAGAAACATATCTTATATAGTTTCTTCTGCTTATCTACTATTATCTACTATTAATATATAGGTTTTATAATATGTTTATATATATATTAATTAAATATAAGTACTTTAATTCTCTAGTTAATAACTAGGTTATTGTTAACAACTAACTAGTAGAGTAATACGTACTAAACACCTTAGTATGTATATAGTTAACTCTAAGAGATTAGCGTAGGTAGTATTCTTTAGATAAGTATATAAAGAGGAAGAAGTACTAAGTAGTTCTAATAAATAACAAGAGTTTAATAATAGTTAATTCTAATTAGTTAATTGCTAACATAAGTTAAATATAGTCTAAACAAGTCTATCCTATATTCCTATATATATAGCGAGTGTTTATATTATGTAGCCTACTATTGCTACTTTCTACGCTTTTAGTAATCTTAGTAGAATTACTGCGAGCAGTAAAAGTATTGCGAGTAAGCTATAGCAGGACGTTCCTTAGCCTATAGTACTACTAAACACCTTAGACTAATTAGTTAGCGTTATATGTTAGTTTAATCTATAACACTATCTTTCTTTCTGCCTAGCTTATTCTAAGCTAGTTATAAGGTAGGCTACCTCTAATCTGTATTCTTTAGCTATAGCGCTATTCTTCCCTTAACATGCCTAAATCCTTAGGACAAAAGAGATCCTCTACTAAAGACTAATTACTACTTAGAAAATTCATCTATTAAAATAGGAAGGTTATGCCTCGCGCGTGTTCTTACTATTAACGCTATAGCTACGTATATAAGGTGTATATTCGATCTAGCTATTATAGCGAGTATAACATATATAGCTACAAAGGATATAATATTAATATTATGTTATCTAAGTAGGAAAGATTAAGCAAGGAGCGTATAAAGCTCCTAGCGTAGATAAAGGAGGCTTATAAGGCCTCTACTACTATAATAGAGCAGGAGCGTAAAGCTCGCGTAGTAACGTCTACTATAATTACTAAAGAAGAGTAGCTAGCGAAGCAGTTAGAGCTAATAGATAAGCGTGCTAATAACGCTATATCTATAGCTAAGGCAAATGTCTAGAAGGTAGAGATAGAGAAGGAGTTATTATCTAATCTTCTAGAAGAGACACTCTCTACTAACGCTAAGCTCTCTCTTTTGCTATATACCTAGATAGCTAATTCTAGGAATCTAGGACTTAATTCTTCTAACTTCTTCTTAGAGGTGCTAGGGACTATCTAGTTTAATTCTTCTCTTTTCTTAGGTAGAACTACCTTAGGAGAAGATTATAGTTTGTAAGGTTGTTTTTTAGTTCCTAGGTATTTTCTTAGTCTAGGTATCCTCTCTAACTAACTAGGTACTAATCGTTTTTATAGTCTAGAATTCTTTTAACTTTAAATTTAGTTTCTTCTTAAGACTTATAATAGAATGTCTCCTATAAGAGTATATCTAGGTCCGCTAGTTCTAAGAGCAATATATAGAAAACTAGGTGTATCTTTACGTCTAGCAGAAGCGCTAACCTATAGTTTATAGGTCCTCTAGCTTCCTTAATTAAGAATAGTCTAACCTTCTTATAGTCTAGTTTCTTTATTAGTTGTTATGTTTTTAGGTTTTTAGTGTTAAGATATACCTTATCTCTTCTCTTTAGCTAAGGCACTATTCTTAATTCCTAGCTCCTAAGCTAGTCCTAATCCCTTTAGATTATCTTCCTTGCTTCTTTATGCAATTGCTAGAGATTACTTGCCTAGACTATTATAGCCTAAGTAGCCTTATAGTAGTATTTAGGTCTAAAAACATTAGGATCCTTTCTAAAATTCAGAAAGAATAGTAATCTGCCTATTATTATAGAATCCATATTATTAATTGCTAACTAGGCTATAGGTAGTAGAGCTACCTAGTTATTTATTACTTTATTAACATAATGCTATAAGTATGTCTTAAGCGTCTAATTTGTTCTTTTAGTCTGCCTATCTATTTGCGGATAGAACGCTATTAATAACTTCTGCCTAGTCCCTAGAAGTATAAGAAGTATCTTCTAATATTATAATATAAAGAGCTTATCTCTATCTATAATATGCGTTCTCTGCGTTCTATAGTGTCTAATTAGCCTATTAAGCACTATATGCGCTAGTTACTCTACTATTATTAACTTATTGCATAGTATAAAGTATATATATTTTGTAAGTCTGTTAACAATATTAAGTATTAAATTATAGGCATGTCCTATAACTAGATCCCTTAATTTTAGTAACTTTATAATAAAGTCTATTATAATTTTATCCTATAGTTGTTTAGGTGCTTCTCTAAACTAAATCTCTCTATAAGGCGCGTGTTATTCTGCTTTATTCTTCTAGCAATATACATATTTCTTAATATAATTATGTACCTATTATTATATCTATAGGAATTTGAAATACCTTTATATTAAGCGCACTATCTTTGTAATTCCTAGATGTCCTTACGTTAGTTTGTTATAATAACTTTGTATATAGTTCTTAACGCCTACTTCTAGTACTTAGAATTTCTCTTTACTTACTAGGAATTCCTTGTCCTTGTTATTTAGAATTCTAATTATCTTATTAAATTCTCTAATATTAGCGCTTAGGCTCCTATTATTATTAACTTTTAATACTTAGTGCTTAAACTTATCCTTTGTTTCTATATAGTCGCTCCTTTATAATAAGGCGTTAGCTCTTCTATTGTCCTTTTCTAGAGTATACTTAATTTTAAACTTATACTAGCTAAGAAGTTCTGCCTACCTAACTTATCTTTATATAAGGTCCTTTATAGTTGTAAAATATAGAAGATTCTTGTAGTCTAAGTATATTATAAGTCCTAGTACTCCTTCGTAGTATACTCTCTAATATTATAATACTAATATAATTAAAAGTAGTTCCTTATTATAGATATTATAGTTTTGTTTAGCTAGTGTTATCTTTTAGAAATAGTAGGCAATAGGTTTATATACTCTATTACTCTCTTAGGTAAGGCATACTCTAATAGCTAGATTAGATATATTTGTTTTAATCTATATTAGTTTATTTATATTAAATATAGTAAGCATAGAGTATTCTGTTATAGCGTTTTTTAGCTTTTAAAAAGCCTCTTAACATTGTTTCTCCTATCTAAATATTATATCCTTCTTTGTAAGGTTTATAAGTACTATTAAGATTATTAAATAATCCTTAATAAACTTTTAGTTATAGTTTATAAGTCCTAAGAATGCCTAGACGTCTTTAACGCATTTTAGTTATAGCTATTCTTAGACTGCTTTAATCTTATTAGAGTTAACTCTTAATCCTTCTGTACTTATAACAAATCCTAGGAACTTAACTTCCTTTTTATAGAACTTGCATTTTTTTAGGTTAATATGTAAGCTTTGTTCTTATAGTTCTCTAAGAACCTTTTATATATGCTTAATATGTTATTATAGCGTTCTGTTTATATAAACTAGAATGTTGTCTAGGTATACTATTATAAAGTTGTTAAGGTACTCTTATAGAGTATTATTTATTATATCTTAAAAACTTGCTAGTACGTTTATTAACCTAAATAGCATAACTAGAAACTTGTAGAGTCTATATTATAACCTAAATACTATCTTCTACTCTTCTCCTATAGCTATTAATATAAGATAGTAGCTATTTTAAAGATTTAATATAGTAAACTACTTAGCTCCTATAAGTCTATTCTAAAGTTCTCTAATATTAGGTAGAGGGTATTACTTCTTTATTATAATGTTGTTAAGCTTCTAATAATCCTATACATATTATAGTTTATTATTCTTCTTTAGTACAAACATTATTAGTAATACTACTAAGGATTCTAATTTGCAGATATATTCTTTTACTTAGTTTTCCTTTATCTATTCTTATTTAGCTTCTAATTCTTTGCCTAACTTAGTATAAAGTAGTCTAAAGGGTAGTACTTTTCTAGGCTAAAGTTAGATCTTATAGTCCTA